>JAXGGA010001472.1:0-151316 GCA_038373865.1 Uloborus plumipes | reverse complement strand
AAAAGGAAGAAAAACCTAATAAATGAAGTTGAACATTATTTGCAGGTGAGCAAATGCACCCACAGCTCGATCATATAGCATCCTAAGACTGCAGTTTCGCCCTTATTATGGGCTCCTCAGTTAGGAATAGCCAATGATCGAGCCGGAGGCAAAAATCCTCTTATTGTAGCTAAGATAGCCAACAAACTGGTAGATAAAATGAATTTATCTTACCAGCGAGCGTCCGCAAACTATGGTGCGGCTCAACTCGAAATTTGAAGGCTAAAGCTGGGTAATGTGCAATAAGTTACCGCCCGTAAGCCAGGGCTGAGGCAGAACTGTGAGCAAATGCACCTACAGCTCGATCATATAGCATCCTAAGACTGCAGTTTCGCCCTTATTTTGGGCTCCTCAGTTAGGAATAGCCAATGATCGAGCCGGAGGCAAAAATCCTCTTATTGTAGCTAAGATAGCCAACAAACTGGTAGATAAAATGAATTTATCTTACCAGCGAGCGTCCGCAAACTATGGTGCGGCTCAACTCGAAATTTGAAGGCTAAAGCTGGGTAATGTGCAATAAGTTACCGCCCGTAAGCCAGGGCTGAGGCAGAACTGTGAGCAAATGCACCCACAGCTCTATCATATAGCATCCTAAGACTGCAGTTTCGCCCTTATTATGGGCTCCTCAGTTAGGAATAGCCAATGATAGAGCCGGAGGCAAAAATCCTCTTATTGTAGCTAAGATAGCCAACAAACTGGTAGATAAAATGAATTTATCTTACCAGCGAGCGTCCGCAAACTATGGTGCGGCTCAACTCGAAATTTGAAGGCTAAAGCTGGGTAATGTGCAATAAGTTACCGCCCGTAAGCCAGGGCTGAGGCAGAACTGTGAGCAAATGCACCCACAGCTCGATCATATAGCATCCTAAGACTGCAGGATTTCAGGATAATAGGAAAATTAAAAGGGTCACCTGAAAAAGAATTGTACGTACCATGCTGCAATAATAAATAAAAACACAAATTTAAACTTCGCCAATTTTGCTTCGCCAAATATTGCACTTTACCAGCTCAATCGCCGGATCTGTCCTGTCGCAAGGAAAGGTGGGGAGAGACGCGGCGGAAATGTCTCATGGGGGGAGGTAGAGATAAACTTTGCGGCGGAAATATCCCGTGCCCTTTTTACCCAGTCTATGTTTAACAGAGCGAAATTAAGTTTTTCCTTTCATAAAATTATGATATTTGAAACTCACGCTCAATCGTTTCCACTAGTTGATGTTGATATGATTCCAGCTATACTTGCGTTATAAGCCATATACGGGTGATTCTACGGTCAATGCGTTTTTCGTGTCCCCAAAGAAAAAATGATCTGTTTGATTTCACACTCATTATATCACTAGTAGCCGCTATTTTTATGATTGTAGTGGTAAGGGCCAGATGAAATTTGAATTTGGGGGGGGGGGGGGGTATCGATACCAGGGGAAAATGCATTGCCAGGGGAGTGACACTATTGGCAGGATTCTGGTTTGATTTACCATTATTTCACTTATTTTTCCGTGTAAAATCAGAGTATGGACTCGTTTCTATAAGACCTGTATTCAAAAAAAACTTTCGCGTTGTAATAAAATAAAGAAATCAATCTTGAAAACACGACATGTTGTATACAAGTCGCACATCAGATCACAAATAAAAATACTTCCAGCATTATTTACGTTCATTCAAATTGCTTTCACAGGGGCAATTAAGATTAAAAATGAAATAAATTGTGCGAAAAGACAATTTTAATGTATATTTACCCTTTTTTGGAACAAAACTGCCAGGGGAGTGGCGCCAGAGAAGTGACAAAATCACACATTACCTATAAAAACAACATCACGCGTTCTTCTTACCAGAACTTCACGTAAACCGTGATGTCTGCACACAATAAGCATTGCATTATACATACGCACACTTATGTAACGATGAAATATAAAAAGTTATACTTACCAGAAGAAATACTACAGCGACTGGCGCAGTACGCCGGTACGTGGAGGCACTTTTAACGAGAACCGATGCAATAATATTTGATTTTTTTTTAAACCACTTAGCTTGCTTTTAACTTTACTCAGTATTACACTGGTTATTCGCAGTCAAAGTCATCCTTTTGCATTTTTTATGCTAAATTTCAGTCTTTGAAGTTTGCCAGGTGAGGGTGACACTGTTGCTATGGGCCGTTGAAAAGTGTATTTTTATTAAATAATAATAAATATTTTTTCAATGTTTAATGATGAAATATGTTTCTCTGTTAATGTAATTGTATGATTATGGCAGAAAATATTATGCCAAGTTAGCAAAAATTGAACGTCAAACATGTTTGTATAAAAACTAGTATTTGAACAGGCCAGGGTAGTATACATTTATGACTATTTTCAGCTATAAATGCCAAAATAAAATAATTGTAGTGAATTAATTGGGTGGTCCATATAAAAGATAATTCTTATGCTTAAGCAAACAAAAACATTAATAAACTCAGTTTTACATGAAGTTTTTCCATTGGCCGTCTGAATTCAAATAGCGTAGAATCACCCATATAACAAATATTCGGGCACTTTCAAAAATGGACATTTTTTTGAATTTCCAGAAAATACCTGAGGAATTACTCAGTAACTTTTGTCAGAAAGGTATATTTGGACTCGCACTTTACAGAAATAATTCAGTCACGCATGCATTTAAGAGATCAACAAATTAAAGAAGCAAAAACTTTTCGGATTTTTCTTCCATTGAATGTAGTTAATGAAATTTAAAATAATGATAAGTAGCAACACCTGTTGCTTTAAATTTAATTTTCTTATTTTTCAATGCTCTCTTGCACATAAATCATATATTTGTAGTTTGTACCTGTTTCGGATAGCACATTATAGATCAAGAGATCTGTCAGGTGGGAATTCGATTCAACCCTCTAGAACCCTTGATATTTCAGCATATTGCCAATTGTAATGTACAGGCAAGAGTAGTTACGCCCCCCCCCCCCATCCAAATAAATTCTGATTATATTATTGCTCTAACCAAACAAAGACTAATATTTTACACGAATACAAAATATTCTGAATTGTAATATACAAAATTCACTCACCAGCTTGTTCTTTCAGCTTGAAATTACTCTGCACCACATTACTCATATGTTGTATATGACAGGTGGCTGTATCCCATGTTCATAAACTATTCTAATTCAATGATTTCTGTAAAATGGTCCTGTGTGTGAATTTAAATCGTAAACTGAACATGCTAGATTGTCCATTAGACGGTATAAGTACTAAAAACACTTTTCAATTTCATTCATTACAGTAGAAATGAATTTGTTCACAGCTCCCCTCAGTTGATTTGAATTGATAGCACACACATTGAGGTGTTTTCGTTTCGTTTGGGGCTATATGCCCGGGTTTATAATGAGGACTACAATCTAGTGTTTTGCTTCCATTACGTATGATTTTTATTACATATATCTTGTACAGACAATGTATGAAAGAGTTACATCACAAAGGCAGGAAAGTACATCCGGAGCGAGGGTGGGAGACGAACCCACCGTCTCAGAGTTATCGACTACAGGCCTTAGACATTAAAGTGTTTTGCCAGCTTCCCTGCCGCTGTGGGCCTTAGGTAAAAACTTCTGCGCATTTTCGCATGCGTCAGGTCTTCTCTGATCTTACCAAAATAGGGGTGTTGGATAAGATAGCAAAGAGGGGAAGAATAATAAAAAGCATTTTGAGCCGTATCAAACAACGTGGAACGATGCTAATTTCAAATACATATGTTAGTTGAATCTGTCAGAAGGATATAGCAAATGCAAGTTTTAAATTGAAAACTTCGGAAAGCTGTCACCCACAACCCATCTATCCTTTTTCAAGTGGAACTGTTCGCGAGTGCCAGGCGCAGCTTTCATGGACGTACAGTACTCGGCTAGTTCATTTGAACGCAAAAGCAAATGACCGGGCAGCCCGCTCAAACGCAACACTGGAGCAATCCCAAAGTCCCAAAACGGCTCTCCCATAGAAAGAGATTGCCAACACATCCAAGTGGAAACAACGCCGTTTTTCGGGCGAAAAACCTACGTTGTCACATTTTTGTTTCATTATTATTTTACACAGGAAGCCTACCAGCTTCGCAAACATCCGGAGACTGTGAACTTGGCCCTTTGCCTCCCTTAACAATTCACGAAAGGTATTAAAGGAAATAACAACCTGGGGAGTCGAAGAAGCAACCTCTATGCTGTGCGCAATCTACTACCAGGGCAAATGCTACTTTCCTCTCAGCCACTGATACCCCAGGTGAGCACTATGTAGCTCACTTAAAATTTTGAACCACTACTAATACTTGCTAATACGTTTTTTAGCATTGTATCAATTAAATTAAGAAAAGATACGTTCCAAGAAAAACTACGTGCTCTAAAAGTTTCCAAGCATATTTTTATAAAAACAAAAGAAAAAAGATATTTGGAGTCTGTTTTCGGGCAAAAAAAGACAAATTGCAATGTTTCGAGACTACACCTTCTGAGAGAAGTTGGTTTCGAAAAATTTGACTACGGGGCAAATGGAAACACCACATTTTATTTCCCCATAAGGTTGATGTATGGCTTGGTCACAGGAGAGGGTGACTTTCTGACCACTTTATTTTGCAATAGGTAATGATCAGAGAAATAAATAAATTTTTGCGTACTTTGTTCATTGAAGCTTTTGTTGCCTGCGTTGATGCTACCTATTACAAAATGAAGAAGTCCGTTTCCGCTTCAAGTTCATCCGCAATCTCTCCATGGCCAAGCTTTAAGAAGATAATATCGCACTACATAAACAAACAATGCCCGTTTAACTTCCAGTGATGGGATGACTTGCAGTGTGGTGAGCTGCTCGGAGGAATAGCGACTTCACGCCCCTGATATAGACTCAATACCTGTGAAAGCGTAGACTGTTGAAACTGCAGGTTGCACAAGGCACCTTTAAGGGTGAAACGTTGAAGCACCAGCGGCAGCTCCTGAGGGGTAACACTTGACTCTCTATTTCACCCTTGAAGGTGCCATTTTGCTCCATTTGGCACCCTATGGGTACCCATCGAGACTCCCCGCCCTGCTCTACCCGCAGGCTTCTCAGGGAACTAGCCGGAGCTAGGGAGTCTCTCGTCGTCTAACCATTCACTGATGCCAGCCAGCGACCCGGCTGTGTTCCTCGTGTTTATTTAAAGTACAAACTCTGCTGCTGCAGTAGCAGCAACAGCGGTCTTGATTACAATGATGAAAGAAAGAATTAACAATGAATTGCCAGCCGCTATGCTGGCGGTTGCTGGGACTAACACTGCCCCGTGGGGCGTTACAGCAGCCGGTCCCAGCCCCGGGTAACTTGGACAGTCTTCTTCTTTTCTGGAATCCGGTCCACAGTGTTGCAGTCATCTTCAGGTGGTGTCTTGTTTTCGGTGGTCATGGTCGGTGGGTCTTGATTGTGGTCTCAGTTCGGGAGTCAACTTTAGGGTGTCCAATGTGTTGTCTGAGTCGGTGGTCCGGTCGCTTGAATTATTCCGAAATATCCTGCAGGAAGAGATGGGAAGCCATTAGTTTATTTTTAATCAAATTACAATATTCAATAAATTTAGGATTGAAAAGATACTTAGTTCTACAGAGGGGTGATGGTACTCCTTCTGGGAATTTGTTTCTACATTCGTTTGTTAGTTGGCAAGCTGTAAGATAATGATTTACATTTCCTATATTATCGCATAATGTGCACATATTGTTTGTTATACGGTTAAATCTACTTAGGTACGCTGGTGTTTTTGCGTGGTTTGAGAGAAATTGATTGCTAACTGGGTCTGACGTTATTATTTTTGGTATGATGTTTACTAGATCGTGGGTGGCTCTTCCATTGTTTGCTGAATTCCAGAGGTTTTCCCAAATCCTATTGACTTCCTGCCTGATGATAAATTTTAATTTCCTTTTAGAAAATTCAAGCGTCGTTTGATTTTCGAGTTCTGTCGATAGTTTTGCATTTAGATCTGCTGTCTCGTTTCCCTCCCAGCCAGCATGAGCCTTATCTTATGGCACCCCATGGGTAAACTATGACATCCTAAGGAGTCAAACAGCACCTTCATGGGTGCCATGGGGAGTAAAGTGGCACCCCGCAGCTGGTGCCGCTGATGCTACTACGTTTCACTTTTAAAGGTGCCTTGTGCAACTAGTAGTTTTAACAGTATAAGTGACATAGCTGGGTAGTGTGCAAAACTTTTTTCTCATATCTTACCATGCATACTAAGCTCTGTACAATAGTTTTGTTTAGTTATTTTATTTGTTTATTACTTTATTTAAATGCCAATCACTTCACATGCATATAGGCCGGCGTAGTGAGTGCCTTACCTCCGGACAAACACAGGAAAAATTTTACTATACAGATGAAACAAGAAGTTCTGTCAAGAACTAAACGAGCCTACTTTCCCGTACATCGACATCGGCATTCTAGCATCTGATCATCATTCTCTTGATTATCTGAGACTAAAAATTATGTCAAACATACCTTTTAGCACTTAAAGCTGTTTTCTAAAAGCAAAATATACCCCTCTCATCAGATGAAATAGAAACATAAAAAGTAAATAAATGAATAAATAAAGTTTTGTCGCACCTTTTAAAGAATATAACTGTTACAGTTCTTCCGTAGAAAAAATCCTCAATGGTTTTCAAAAATAAATAAATAAATAAATAAAAGTACAAAGAGAATACGAGTGAAAAAACACATTTTATCAAAGAAAGAAAAAAAAAAGAAAAAAACTCGTCCGTTAATAAAATGTCTCGAATTTCCCTTTTAATCCGTTGCCAGTTGTTAAATATAAATAAAGAATAAAATGCTCTCGTGAATGAAAAATTTTTGTTACAAAAAAAATCGTCTGCCAAAAAAATAAAAGAAAAAAATAACAATAATGAATAAAATAAAACAAATAAATAAAAACAAAAAATCGTCTGCACAGTCAGTCATTTTTTTCTGAGCCTGCATTTCCGCCATGTTTGCGGAGTCGGAGTCGGAATCAGAGTCCTTTTTTTTTTTTGTCGTGTGCCAGCCAGGCTGGCAGTTTGGGATGCGCTGCTTCACTTTTGAAACTGTGCCGTAATTTGGTGTAAAGTCCGATTTCCACAGTACACGCATGCCATAGGGACCCGTTTATAGGGTAGGCAACCTTTCACAGCATAATACACATTCACCAAAGAAAGGACAAGGACAGGAGAGAGAAAGCACATTCACGTCCAAGCCGGGACTCGAACCCGGGACTACATCATCCGTGGCAGACTGCTCTGACCACTAGATAAGATGGCCGACAATCAGAGTCCTCACAGAAGATTATTCAGTAACGTACTTTACAAACGTTATTTATCAAAACCATTTTCTTACAAAGTTAGTTTGAAGGAAATCCGACTTTAAGTTCTGGATCAACAATTCAACTTAAATTCTCCGTAGGCGCTAATGTTAAAGTTTTTTTTCTGAACGGTTCAATATTGAACGAAAAATGATTCAAATCAAAAGGAGAAATATGGGAATGAGCCTCTCCGAGATCTTTCAAACAAAAAAAAGTTTATTCCATTCGGATGGTTCACTCAGAAGTTATTGGGTGCGGAAAGGTTGCTTGAACGGTTCAATGTTGAACGAAAAAATGTTCAAATTGAAAATTTAAATACGGTAATGAAGTATCCTCGCTGAGATCCTTCGAACAAAAAAAAAAAAAAAAAAAAGAAGTTTATTTAAATCGGACTGTTCACTCAAAAATTATTAGGGGTGACAGCTTGCTTGAGCGGTTCAATGTTGAACGAAAAATTGTTCAAATCGGAAATGTAAATACGAGAATGAAGTATCCTTGATGAGATCTTTCGAACAAAAAAAAGTTTGTTCAAACCGGACTGTTCACTTAAAATTTAACATCGCGGGATAGGTTGTTTGAACGGTTCAAAGTTGAACCAAAAATTGTTCAAATCGAAAATTTAAATACGGTAATAAAGTATCCTTGCCGAGATGCTTCGAACAAAAAAAAAGTTTGTTCAAATCGGAATGTTCATTCAGAAGTTATTAGGTGGGGAAAGGTTGCTTGAACGGTTCAATGTTGAACCAAAAATGTTCAAATTGAAAATTTAAATACGGTAATAAAATTCGAAGCCGAGATGCTTCGAACAAAAAAAAGTTTGTTTAAATCGGACTTTTCCTTTTCCTTTTCACACTCCAGGGCCCCCCGTACCTACCACAACTTTCTTGGTTTAACCGGGATAGGGAACTGAAGAGCGCTCTGTTCTTAATTTTGAACCAGAACCTAGGGTCGAGCAAACCCTAGGCCCAGCACCCCCAGAGGTATCGTTTCACTTGGAGGACTTTGTGACCACGACATTTTTAACGCCTCCCAGCCACCATTAATCAAGACGGTGGATCTTTGATCGGCTGGGATCGAACCCGGGTCCCTCCGGACACGAGTCTGATGCCTTACCGATCGGGCCGCCACGGCCCCGTTTAAATCGGACTGTTCACTCAAAAGTTATTAGGGGTGACAGCTTGTTTGAACGGTTCAATGTTGAACGAAAAAATTGCTCAAATCGAAAATGTAGATACGGGAATGAAGTATCCTTGAAAAGATCTTTCGAACAAAAAAAAGTTTGTTCAAATCGGACTGTTAACTAAAAAGTTAGTATCGCGGGACAGGTTGTTTGAACGGTTCAAAGTTGAACCAAAAAATGTTCAAATCGAAAAATCAAATATGGGAATGAGCTGTACTCGCCGAGATCTTTCCAACAAGAAAAAGTTTATCCAAATCGGAATGTTCATTCAAAAGTTATTAGGGGGGGACAGACAGACCGACCGACGACACACAAATTCCCCATCTCAATACCCTACTTTCAAATTTTTAATTTTTCGATATTCATTTTACCTTTTTATTTTTTTAACTTGGCGATATTTTTTGGACTTGGCGATATTTTTTAGATGCATTAAGCCACTTTTAATACTTTCTTCGTCTTTCTTTTATTTTTAACGGGAAAGTAGGCTAAAAAGGGGGCCTCTGTGGGTCTGTGGTAGAAGCTGCATCTTCTAAGTCGGAGGTCGTAGGTTCGATTACGCCTAGTACGCTGTCCTCAATGTCTGTGAAGCTAGTAAACTTCTAAAAAAGAATGAAGAAAATAAGTACATAAGGCAAGGCGTAAATCGTGCCCACGGCCACCTTCTTAGGAGATGTAGCTATAGCTTCAGAGCCATCGATTCCTTTTGTTGGGTGAAGTACTTGGGGCACCTATGCAAGCAAACTTTCGCATAATTTATGAAACACATTTAAGGTTTTCCAGGCCCAAATGCGCAGGTTAATTGGTGTTTCCATTTAATTTTCTGAACTGGAGCAGTGGCAAGTAGAAGTTCTTAAAAGAAACGTAAATTTAAGAGTAAATTGTATGAAATTCCTCCTAGAATATTATTCTTATTTAGAACCAACACCAAATATTCTCAAACAAATTTTCCAACAAAAAGCATTTCTCTATTTTTAAGAGTTTATTTCTGCTCTTTTCCTCTAAGAGACGAAAAATTATTTTTTTTAAATAACGTGCGGTAGGCTTAAATTTTTGAATGTCCCGTTTTGAGGCAGAAAATAAACGGTCATAGTCATGGTACAACTTACACTACAGAAATTCTGAGGAGGGGAGACTGTTTTAAAAGGTCTTAATCTCTATTTTAGGAGCTCTCTTTTTTGAGGGTTGCTCACTTAAGGGGAGCCATTGCTCCTTCCTAAACGCATGTAATATTTACGTACAACGGTTAGTACATCGAGTTACACCAATCAGTCAAATGTCCAAAGCAATGCGAACTAAAGCTGGAATAGAAAGCTCAACTTATGCAACAAAGAAAATAAAAGAAAGCTACACGAGTTAAACAGTCCATATTTTAGTTTTCTGAATATTTGATTTGGTTTAACCAAAGAGTAGAGGTGGTTTTCGATAAATGGAAACATATGTTCGCTTTTACATTTTTTTTTTTTTAACGAAAACACTTTGATGTTTATATGTAGTTTATTCTTTGATAATATTGAATTTCCTTTCTCTGTAGTAATATTGACCCTTTTATCAAACTTTCACATGGAGTAATTTTGCAGGATCATTTATCATTTAAGAAAAGATTGTTTTATGTTTTAACGGTTAATCATATGATAATTTTAGTACAATTGAAAATAAGAGTTAATGTTCTAAAATAAAAATACGACTAATAAATTTCCAAAAAGAATTTTGTGGTGAAAGAAAGAAGTAGTGTAGAAGACATATTTTTATTTACTTGTATCTTTAAGTTGATTTATGTTTTTTAAATTTGTGTTGTTGAGAAAAACTAAAAATTTTTAAAAATTTTTTTTTTTTTTTTAAAAAAAAATTTTTTTTTTAAAAAAAAAATTTTTTTGGGTTTTTTAAAAAAAAAAAAAAAATTTTTTTTTAAATTTTTAAAAAAATTTTGGGGGGGAAAATTTTTAAAAAAAAATTTTTTAAAAAATTTTTAAAAAAAAATTTTAAAAAAAAGGGGGGGGGGTTTTTTTTTAAAAAAATTTTTTAAAAAATTTTTTTTTTTTTAAAAATTTTTTTTTTTTAAAATTTTTTTTTGGGGAAAAAAAAAAAGGGGGGGGGGGGGGGGGGGGGGGGGGGGGGGGGGGTTTTTTTTTTTTGGGGGGGGGGGGGGGGGGGGGGGGGGGGGGGGGGGGGGGGGGGGGGGGGGGGGGGGGGGAAAAAAACCGGGGGGGGGGGGGGGGGGGGGGGGGGGGGGGGGGGGCCCCCCGGGGGGGGGGGGGGGGGGGGGGGGGGGGGGAAAAAAAAGGGTTGGGGGGGGGGGGGGGGGGGGGGGGGGGGGGGGGGGGGGGGGGGGGGGGGGGGGGGGGGGGGGGGGGGGGGGGGGGGGGGGGGGGGGGGGGGGGGGGGGGGTTTGGGGGGGGGGGGGGGGGGGGGGGGGGGGGGGGGGAAAAAAAAAAAAAAGGGGGGGGGGGGGGGGAAAAAATTTTTTTAAAGGTTTTTTGGGGGGGGGGGAAAATTTTTTACTGATAGGGGCCCAGACTTGCTCTCGGGGGCGGAGGCGGCTTAGGGGCTTTGAGGTTAGGGTTACTGGACGTAGCTGCGTCATGGCCGTGGGCTGTGTCAATTGGATGTTAGTGGGCCGAGGAACGGTGGCTGCGGTTTTTGGGATGTTGGGGCGGGGGGGGCGGGGATAGGGGTCTGGGATAATCGGGGCGCGAGGAGGAAGTGTAAAGGTAGGGTTGGATAAGCTAAAGCTAAGAGGGGATTTGTCATCATTCGTAGATGGAGGGAGTGTATAGTGTATAAAATGTGTGGTGTGCAGCGGTGGAAGATTGAAGGGGGTCGGTGAGTGCTGAATAGTTTGTACTTGTTTGTTTAGAAGAGATTTAGGTGTATGTGAGTGTGTGGTTGTGGGGGGGGGGGGGGGGGTAAAACCAAGCACCGAATATCTATACCTTAAAGCATCACCTAATTTTATATTTATACATATAAAATAATAAATTTTCTTTCATAAACTAACACATTTCATATACTCGAATAGTTTCACACACAAATAGTCTTTATTAAAAATACAGGGTGTCCACTCCAATCGTGGACCAATAGCTAATTTCTAAACCGTTAGAGATAAGCATATAGTTTATTTAGGAAAAAATCTCCAAATTACGAAAGGAATTTTGGGTCTATTCAATGTTTTTCAAAAAATCAAATTTTGAAAGAGTTACGAAATTTAAATTTTTATACAGCCCTCCAGTCCTATCAATCATATTTAGTAAAACATTTTTGACACTGTAACGTTTAAAACTAAAAAAAAAATCACTCTTCTACCATAAAAATTGACCGAGTTATGACGTTTTGAAAAATCAAGATTTTGCATTATTTCATGTCGTCATCGAGCGATCGCTTAAGGGACCGTATGCGAAATCCTTCAAAATCTTGATTTTTCAAAACGTCATAACTCGGTCAATTTTTGAATTAAAAGAGTGATTTCTTTTTAGTTTTAAACGTTACAGTGTCCAGAATGTTTTACTAAATATGATTGATAGGACTGGGGGGCTGTATAAAAATTTAAATTTCGTAACTCTTTCAAAATTTGATTTTTTGAAAAACATTGAATAGACCCAAAATTCCTTTCGTAATTTGGAGATTTTTTCCTAAATAAACTATATGCTTATCTCTAACGGTTTAGAAATTAGCTATTGGTCCACGATTGGAGTGGACACCCTGTATACTGCATTGATTTAATTAAATTGTAAATGATCAATAAAGTTAATTTTTAGCTGGTGTTGAAAAAATAATCTCCAAAAAATATTTTAAAGAGAAAGCAAAAGTCCAACAGAATTACTATTTATTCTGCGAATCTTAACATTTCTATTCGATGAATATTATTAATAATTACACTAGTCGACAGTGGTTCACTAACAGCAACCAAATTATTATTTTTATTACGTATTCATATAGTTATTTAAATACCTGCAAGTAAAAAAGTCCCACCACGTCTCAATTTTCCGTAATAAAAAAAATAATTTTTTACTATTTTTTATGATTTTTGCACCAAATGCCTATTTTTGGGGGGAAAAGGAGCAAAATATTTACTCCTAAATTTTTTTGGAGGTGAAGGGAGACTCAAAGTCCGAAATCATGACCACTGATAACAAAAAGGGGGGACGAGGGGAGTGTTTCCCCTCAAAATATGCAAAAAATCATGAAAAAGTATCTTTTAATTCTGGTTTCTTTAATATGACGTTTTAAAAATTTTTCTGGTGTAAAATCAGAGTATAAGACCCCCTCCTATTATTCCTATGCCCAAAAAAATTTTCGCGCTGTAAATAAAATAAAAAAAAAAAAAAAAACGATCTTGTGACTGACACACGCTAAATACCTGCTTGTACTTTGTATCAGAGGGGGCGGGAGGGGGGGGGGCTTTCGGCAAAAAGTGGAGAGTGATGGAGAGTAAAGGAGCCATATTTGGATTCTGGAGATAATTTTACACAAGAACCAGCCAGAATACGCCGTCTTTCTGAAGACCTGCGATGTGTCTCGTATTTAGCGTGCGACAGTCATAAAATCGGTTTTAATTTTTTTTTTATTTTTTTTTTTACAGCGCGAAAATTTTTTCGGACGTAGGAATCATAGGAGGGGGTCCTATCCTCTGATTTTACATCGAAATTTTTTTTTGAAATGTCATTTAAAAAAAACAAGAATGAAAAGATCATTTTTGGTGATTTTTTGCTCATTTTGAGGGGGTACACCCCCCTAAGAACCCCTTCTTTGCTATTAGTGGTCATGATTTTGAACTTTGAGTCTCTCTTGAAACTTCAAAAAAAGTTAGGAGTTAATATTATGATCCTTTCCTCTTGAAAAAAGGTGTGTTTGATATGTTTTTTCAGTTATGTTCAGTACTTTTTAGAAATTCATAACAAAAAAACTGTACGTGCTACAGCTTTTTTAGTATTATTTTTGAATTCTACACTGCAAAATTAGTCAAAAACAGTTAATCTCATCTTTGTTAGGAAAAAAAAGTGAAAATTTGTCGACTAGTGTTATTGGTATAATCATCGAAAACTCGGAAAAGAAAAAAAAATAATAAATAAATCCGGAGGTGGGACGATAAAAGCATAATTAAAAATATTTTATTTCCGGTATTTTCAAACATGAAAATACCAGAGTCGATCATGAAAATACCGGAAATCCGGTAAAATACCGGAACACAATCACCCCTGCATCAATGGTTTCAAATACTTCAATTAATGTATTCTGGATTTTGAAAGACTGGTCTGTCATTTTAAGGAGTTATCCCCAGTGGAGTACCCACGTGGGGAGCTAAGGGGCTTCAGGCCCTCCCAGAAACATGAAAATGAACTCCCCTTTATAATACCAAACTACTTGAAATGTGTTTTTTGACTTAATTCTATAAAATTATAAAAAGCACCGAAGAAGGACGCTTTATGCCTTTGAAGCATGTTTGCCAATTTTAATTTGACCTATTAGTACTTTTAGACGTTGCTTTTTGGTTTTTACTCATTGCAAAATATGCATCAAACAATTTAGTACCAATAGAGGAATAATTAGTAAACCACCACTGTCATAACACAAATTTCAAAAAAATGTTGTTCAGATGTCATTTTCAATGTGGAAAAGTTTAAAGCTTCCAGAAACTAAGCATTAGTCACAACATAGGGACCGTAAAATGGGATGAATCGGTAGGCTTTTCAGCTTTGATTGTAAAAAAAGTAGTTAAAAGATTTTTCTTTTATTTGAGTTTTTGGATAAAAACTTCGGTCTTGCTTTGTTTTTGATATTCCAAACAAAGACAAAACATTTTGAACAGTTATCATTTATATATATATATATATATA
The DNA here is from genome assembly GCA_038373865.1 of Uloborus plumipes. Lineage (NCBI taxonomy): Eukaryota > Metazoa > Arthropoda > Arachnida > Araneae > Uloboridae > Uloborus > Uloborus plumipes. The sequence continues at coordinate 136,970 of JAXGGA010001472.1, read as the reverse complement.
TATACAGGGTGTCCACTCCTATCGTGGACCAATAGCTAATTTCTAAACCGTTAGAGATACGCATATAGTTCATTTTGGAAAAAATCTCCAAATTACGAAAGGAATTTTGGGTCTATTCAATGTTTTTCAAAAAATCAAATTTTGAAAGAGTTACGAAATTTAAATTTTTATACAGCCCCCCAGTCCTATCAATCATATTTAGTAAAATATTCTTGACACTGTAACATTTAAAACTAAAAAAAAATCACTGTTCTACCATAAAAATTGACAGAGTTATGACGTTTTGAAAAATCAAGATTTTGAAGGATTTCGCATACGGTCCCTTGAGTGATCTCTCGATGACGTCATGAAATAATGCAAAATCTTGATTTTTCAAAACGTCATAACTCGGTCAATTTTTGTGGTAGAAGAGTGATTTTTTTTTAGTTTTAAACGTTACAGTGTCAAGAATGTTTTACTAAATATGATTGATAGGACTGGGGGGCTGTATAAAAATTTAAATTTCGTAGCTCTTTCAAAATTTGATTTTTTGAAAAACATTGAATGGACCCAAAATTCCTATTGTAATTTGGAGATTTTTTCCTAAATGAACTATATGCGTATCTCTAACGGTTTAGAAATTAGCTATTGGTCCACGATAGGAGTGGACACCCTGTATATAGGAATTTAGGGATGTTCCGAATCACACCGCTGATAGCCCCCCCCCCCCCCTAATCGGAATACATGTTAATATTTTTACTTTTTTCAATTTAACCTGAAATAGGTCTCATAAACATGAGTATTATTGATAGGGGAGAATAAGAGCATATAGTTACTGTCAAATAAAAGTTTATTTTCTACACCAGTAAACGTTTATGATTTGTCAAAATTCAAAATAATTTTGAGCTTAAGAAAAATTAAAATTAATTTTAAGAAATGCTTTTGAATTGAAATACAAAGATTTAACATAAATTGAAGTCACTCATGTCGTCCACAAATATGTACTTGTCCTTAAAACTAGCAGTTGTGGCTTCTCTTAAGTTTTTTCATAACATCTTCTAGGATAAAAGCTGCCATTTCTTTAGTTTCTTAAAATATCTGGGTTTCGAGGATTATCCTTTTAAGATTTTCTGACTTTTTCATTACCGTTTGTGTGCTGGACTTTTGCTACATAAAGTCAGTATGACTTTCCCCCATGTATTTTAAGTAAAAAGAAGTCTCCTGGAGCAAAAATATTTTTACATCTGCAATTTTTTGTCATTCTAAGATCTAGTTGCTCACGAGAAGGGATAAACACTAATAAATCCTTGTCTTTGTCTTGACTAAAAAAAATTAGTTTAGACTCTTGATTTTTCAAACAGTTTCCTTTAACCCCTTCCAGGCTCATTTTATTTCGGGATTACGAATCAAAAAATGTCAATTTTTTTTATGCTTATTTTCATGAATACATATCTTTTTAAACATAATAGCATCATTCGCATGCAACATTTCCTACAAATAAATGTAAAAATATCTATTTAAATAAATAAGTAATTTCGGGATTACGGATCAAAAAATGTCATTTTTTATGCTTATTTTCATACATACATATTTTTTTAAACATAATAGCATCATTCGCATGCAACATTTCCTAAAAATAAGTGTAAAAATATCTATTTAAATAAATTCGGGAAAGACTGGTTGTGCAGTGTTTATTTTCACAGTGCCCGAGCTACACTCGGAATGAGATAGAATGGAACATTTCGCTTGCCCGAGTCCAGCTCGGGAAAAGCCGAGAAGAGGTTAAATAAGTTTGAATTGGAACAACAGAACAAAGTGTTCCTATTCACCCCACAAATCCTTACCTTATGACATTATGAAGAATTTTTCATTTTTATACCACAATTAAAATATTTTGTCTATTCTAATGTGGTACTCTGTTGCTCAGATATATGCATAATTGAAAAATACTCTTTTAGATTTGAAATATAAAGAGGTCTATACTTACATACAAAGTTTTTGCAGACGATGAAAACTTGATGTTTTTTAACGTTCCACTTGCAGATTTGCACAGAAGCCAATAATGTTGTCAGAATGACAAAAATATTTTTTCCTACTTCTTATAATATTACCTTTCTAAAAAAAATTTTACTGACAAAAATACCCGAAGGTATATTTATGAAGAATTTCTCTGTATGATCACGAAGTTTTGTTCCGAATCACCCTGCAGTTCCTATACACACTATTTTATGGTACGATTTTGGAGTCCTGAGCTCAAAAATTTTGTGAATTTTTATGGTACGATTTTGGAGTCCTGAGCTCAAAAATTTTGTGAATTGAAAAAAGTGGAAGTTTTTGTTGTTATAAAAAATTTGGAAGATGTTTCTAGTTAAAACCAAATTTGTAGCACCATTGTATAAGGCGAAAGATTTTTTTATTTCGGTAATGACGATTAGCAATAACCACAATGGAGAAACTGAAATATTTATACTTTGCACTCTGAAGAAAAAAAAGAAAATATGATAAAAAATAAGTTTGAAATGTAAGCAAAGTGAGTCGTGAAAAAAATTAATAAAACATACTTCTTTCAAGTAAATTAAGCCCCCCCCCCCCCCCCCACCTCAAAAAAAAAAAAAAAAAAGATTTTTACTCTCTCGAAAGACGAGCATGCAACTTTTTTTTCTCGCCAATTCATACTGTATTAACATAGGTTTGCGTAATTACTATTTCCACACAATAAACTTACCTGTTATCCGTAGTCTTACACATATTCATAACATTTAGTATTGCCTCATTACTGAGCTTTAATATTTATAATCAGGCAATTTTTTAGGTCTAATTTTATTTGCTTCCAGCATATGTCAAGCACGAGCTGAATGCATCATGGCCATGACCAGAGGCCGACAAAAACTATAAATTCTTAGGAGTCAGGAAAACAATTTAGAAGTCAGGCAAATTATTACTTGGTGTTTACAGTCAAATTCAATGTTTTATGTCTTCTGAAAGGAAATTTTTCTGAAAAAACTAGGCGCTATATGATAAATTTTTTGTCGCTCGAACTACTTGGTGATCGCGCTTTATCGAACCCTGATCATTAGGGTGGGTCGAAAATGAATTTTATTTTTATTTTGATGATGGGGAGTGCGGAAAAGGTACACATTAAAAAGTTGAAATTTTTTGGTCAATTCCTATTGATCTGCCGCAATCGCGTTGAAGTTTAGAAAAAATGCAGTTTTTTTGAGATTTTTAGGAAATTATTTTCAAAACATTTTCAGCATCGAACATCTAAAAATGCACCATATGTGACCAACAACATAGCAATTTCAGATAAGTACGGCGAAAACAGCATTTTAACGTTTTGACGAAATTGAATTTAAAACGTAGAAAAAACAGGAAATTGCCAAATCTTCTAGGCATTTGTAGAAAAAGAAGGAATTATACCACCGACCTCAAATTTTTTTATGGAATTTCTATGCCCCCAATGGCACTATTTCCGCCCTACCCGTTATCAAAAATAGACTTTTTTTTTAAAAAATAAATTGCATAAAAATAGAAAAAAACTGCATTTTATCCAAACTTCAACGTATTTGCGGCAGATCAAGAAATTGACCAAAAAATTTCAATTTTTTTTATATTCACTTTGATCCCCCAATGGCCCCTTTTCCGCATTCCTCATCATCGAAATAAAAAAAAGTCATATTCGGCCCACCTTACTGATCATATAGCCCATTCATCTACTATCGCAGCGGTTCCCAAAGTGTGTTCCGCGGAACTCTAGCTCAAATTGTCTCCCAAAGTTTCTTCTATATAGAAGAAAGTAATTATGAAAACTAATGAATAACATTTGATATCCAGATTGTTAACATTCTCTCGTTTAGTCATTAACAAGATTGAAATGATGATGAAATTATTTGAAATGAATGTGAAGAATTAAGAATTTCGTCGCCAGAAAGTTTCGGAACCTCTATACTATAGGACAATCTTGTGGGATCATGGCACGCGCCTCTCCCCTTTTCATCAAGATTAGAAATAAACATAAAAGAAGATTCTACTCAAATTTTTAAAGTCCTGAACATCTTCTCGGCCCGGACACTATTGCTGCAAACCCTACAACATTCTATTGGAAATACTATACTTTCACGGGGTAAACTGAAATTAATCGTTTGAAACAGGTTGAACACCACTCTTTCAGGCAGTGATTAAATTAAGATTTCTTTCTCTTCGATGGGGAGGGGGAGAGGTTCTGCTTCTTTTTAGCAATTCTTCCCAGCAGACTAAAATTGGCAAAAAATCGCGACGATTCTCCAGGGCAGGGATTGATGTTAAAAATCCATCTCTCTGCCCCGCTGATTCAGACATTTGTTTTTTTGTCATCAATTGGAGCTTAATGAAAAGTAAAAATTAATAATGCAAGCAAATAACCGGGGGGGGGGCGTAGAACACACAGCAGTAATGCATGATCTCATAAATTCCCATATTTCATTGCTTCCAGTAACTTTTCGTGGCGTTTTTCATCACTCGGAGAAAACTTCTCGGACATTTAATTAAATGATCACCCGGAGCACGAAGAAGAAATGATTAGTGAACAGCAGCGGGGCACAAAGGTCAGAACGATTAAACACGAACACAACTTCCCACAACTTGCCCGAGTCCAAAGTTGTCGGCGAGAACAATTCCTCGGAACAACGACAACAACAAAACTTCTGCCAAATCAATCACGAAGTTCAACGTCGCTCGTTGGAAGAACCTCGCGGTATGTAAATGATCCTCAACGGACTCGTCAACTATGTCGATAATCGCGGAAAAATTCCTGACACTTCCCCCCTTTCGGCTCTTCGAGCTTTTTTCCCATCGCACCTCATTCTTTCTGTCTTCTCCTGTTTTACGAGGATCGACAACGTGGCTATTAAATTCTTTCGCCGCCCTTTTCTTTTTTTCGCGCCCCTTCATAAGCGTTCGGAATGTCTTTTGCGGCCGCCGAATGAGCTCCCTGGAATGCGTCATAAAAATAGATGACGCGCTCATCATCAACTGCTGGGTTTACGCCATTTCTCTCCTCTTCGAGCCTCGTGGAGGAATTTTTGCCAGTTTTCACACTTTTTCACACTCTCGCCACCTTTTTAGCACATCATGAAAGGGGGCGATAAAAATGAAGCTTCATTCTTCGCAAACAAGCCACATTCGAGAAATATTGCTCCGTGAAGCAATTATCGGCTCAGAAGTAGCAGTAAAGTTTAAATACCGTCACTTAAATTGGAGATAATTTTTTCTACAAATTTGTTAAAGTACTTTAACTTCGTGCAGGATTGGAATAATTAAGGGTTTACTGGTTCTTCGATTTGAAATGTGCTCTGTAACATCTTTTTCCCAATACAAAGTTTATGATCTAGTCAGAGAGTCATTGAGACAACAAGAAAATATTTAAATACCGTCACACTTAAATTGAAGATAATATTTTCAACAAATTAGTCAAAGTACTTTAACTTTATATGCCGGTTTAGAATAATTAAGGGTTCACAGTTTCTTCATCTGAAATGTGCTCTGTAACATCTTTCTCCCATTACAAGATTGATGATCTAGTCAGAGATTCATTGAGACAACAAGAAAATGTTTAAAAAATGAGATGAACATGTGAAATAATGCTCAGATAATAGGCTCTTGGGACGGAGTCCCAAAACGACGACAAAGTGCTGGATACTGTAATCTTTGCAGAAATCGAAATTAAATAAGCTGATTGATATTTGTTTCCAGTTCTGCCTTAACTTCAGTCACATGTGCTTTAGAATCTCTCCTGCGATTTCAGGAAGGTGTCAAGTCATTGTATAGCTATGACGCTATAGCTATTAGCGTATCAATGCGGCCGCTTCTTGGAAAGTTCCTAATTTATTCTACCCCGCAAAAAATGAACTGCTGTGTTTACAGTATAATACTGGCAGCAGAGGTTCCAGTTTAAAACTGTAAAATGCACAGTAATAAACTGTGTTGTTGTTTCTAATACCACTCGGGTATCCGAGCCCGAGTGGATGAAATCTGCACGATTTAAGGCAGGAAACATACGGCTTCCGTTTTTAAGAGCACCATTTAGGTGGAAGACCGATTTAAGCTCAACACACATGCCATAAGGACCCGTTCATAGGGTAAGCATCCATTAATAACTCACTTTCACACACAGAAAGGGCAATGACAGGAGAGAGAGAAAGTACGCCCATGCCCCAGCCGGGACTCGAACCCGGGGCCACCGCATCACGGTCAGACGTCGCTAACCACTAGACGATGTGGCCGGCGTAATGAACTGTAAAACTGGCAATTTCACTGGCAAGTTTATCACTGTAATATTGCTATTTTACACAGTTTAGTATTGTAAAATTAGCAATTTTAGAACTTATTAACTGTAAAAATAACCATTTTTAGTTCATTACTTTAAAATTAGCTGTGTTATACTGTAAAAACAACATGCATTTTTTACACTGTAGGAACATGACTGGCTTTTATTTGGAAGGTTTCTGTTATTCTTAGAAATATAGAAACCTGAAAATAGTCAGGTTAACTGCAGGAAGGTTACCGACTTGAATTAGAGGAAACTTTCTTGTTTTTCACAGGCAGAAAGTACACACATTAGCTGTCAAATATTTTCCTGGAATGCTCCTGATTTTTAAAATTATTATTATTATTATTATTTTTTTTTTGATGTACAAAGTTAGAAATAACGTCCTATGTCAGATACATGCAGTACAAGTCTTATTATCAACGAAATTTTTTTATTAAACTATATTATACATTTATATTTTGATTACAAAGCTAGAAACAGTGTTCTGCGTCAGATACAGGCAGAGCAAGTTTCATTCTTCTTCTAGCAGTACAAAAATTGCAGTAAAATATTCTCAAAACATCCATTTTTACACCCATACAAAGCAGCGACTAAATAGCTGTTGAACTTAATAGGAAAATCATCATTGCAAAATCACAGGCCATATAATCACAGTTCATTTCATCACCAGTCATACATGCCGCCAGCACTAAGCTATACTAACTGGAGTAATATCTGGCATGGGATTCATATTGGTTTGTAATCCCACGGGAGGATATCTTTTGCTTACTAGACAGCTTGCTTTCAAGTTCTAGTGAGAAAAACCATAGTGCTTCGTCTACTACAGCGTGAAACGCAAAGTGGAATTAAATTAAATTTTTTTCGAATCTGATAATAGTTTTATTGCATGCTACATTTGGTTGCTTAAAACATTGAAAAAAATACACCATGGCACAAATGTTGAAATAAGTATTACATGTCATCATGGCATGTAAACGGGATGCTTAGATAGCATTCCAGTTGAGTATGTAGCTCAGTGTGCGTTAAGAGATCTCCAAGCAAAAGAAATGAAGCATAAACGTAACATCAATTATCGATTTTCAAAACTGTGTAGGAATGTTGTCATGCAATTTTTTTATATCTTACAGAGTTCGGTTTATAAAATGAGAACGAATTGGAATGCCATATTAAATCCTATATTACTTTTAAAATCCTATTAAAATTCATTAACACCTCATTATAACTGACCGAATTAGGCTGAACGTCGAAGGAGTCTAATTTAAGTGATCGTTAAACAAGGTAATAAATATATTATATAATTTCCAGTTATTCGTCACAACAAATAGCCACCAATTACAGTTAAAACTTAAGCATTTTCCCCAGCCAGTTAACTTAAATAATAATGTGAATTAATCTTTCTGTAAAAAAGAGTTCAGTACCTATGTATGCTAGTTTTACATTTCGTTTTGCATTTTACATTAGTTTTTCTTTAAATACAAAAATTATGCTTCATAAATAATGGTATCTTATTTTCACTGACGCATTTAAATAACATTTCACTAATTACAAGACGATTTACCAAATTTTTTTCAATAATAAAAATCCTGAAGAACTGGCATTTCTCTCCAGGGTAAAAAGGGGGTGAACCAAATTTGTTGTTAGTAATCATTAAGTGGTTTCAGATATTAGCTTGATTATTAACAAAAATTCAACAGAAATGCATTTATTTATGCCTCTTAAGCAAAGAGGATATCTAAAATGGTCCAGGGATTCCCCCTCCTTCTTAAATTAGTCACTAAAATTCATTCAAAATATTATGTACATACATATGGCACAAATTAAAAGTAGCTGTACACATATAAATTTAAAATGCCCTGTCACACACAAGTTTTTAAAAACAAGCTGTATAATTTGTATAAGCTAAAAACAAGGAGCAAAAATCCATTTTTCATCTAATTACAGCTTCTGGAAATAATAAAATCGTAATAAAAATTAACAAAACGGATGACTGAAATTTAATCGAATTTATAACTATTTTTCGAAAATTGATAATTATTTTACTCATACATTTCGAAAAAGCTGCAAATGGAAAAAATCAAGACATTATATATAAAAAAAAAAGTCATAGCGAATATTAAGCTCATTTTATCTATACAATACAATACAAAAGCGACGACCAGCAACAGGCTCTGGGTCACACTGAGACATCGTATCTACTCCATTGCTCCTTACCGCCTCTTCCGGTAAGTTGTTTCAAGTTCTCACTACCCTACTAAAATAGTAAACTTTTGTATTTGTATTTCTAAAATGCTTTGCTCTTCCTGAATTTGGTGAGTCAACTTACTTATATAATTTATGTAGCTTCGTGGTTTCCAAACCCTTTACCAGGCCTCTCTGCATCAGCAAAAATACTGGAAGGGGTCGAGAGCCCTGTCCCGTATTTTTTGAGCTTAAGTTTTAATTTCACCTCTCTCTTCTATGATTCCAAGTACTGCTGCACTGAGGTACCATATATAGCCTTTCAGACTGCATAAGGAGCAACTCCAGTCTCTTTTAAATATACTTGAACTTCTCAAATTTCAGATTGAAGTCTGTTGTAAATGTTATTTCCGTCTAATATTTTTGTGCTTTCTTTCTCGTGCGTTACATTAAAGCACAAAATTTTCAGAGCAAATTCTCAAACTCGTTTCCATTCAACAATTTGCATAGAGTGTATGTTAAAAATTATTTCTTAAAAGTAAAATTTCTCTCATAAAATCACAAGATGTTGAACATTTCCATATTATATATGTGTATAAAAAAGCTGCAAAAAGAAGTGTGGATTAGTAATGCCGAAAACAAAAAGTATGTATTCAATTTTAAAGCAAACTATTGTAGTTAATTTGACATTGTGCAAAATCAATCCGATATATACAAGATTTTTATGTGCATAGCTTTAAGAGATCACACCAGATGCACTATCTGAGTCAGAGTCACCAGATTTTCCTCTCCAGTTTTCAGACATCCTAAAAATATACAAAGAAACATTAGGTTTTTCCAGCTGAGACCATTAGTTTTCTGAAAAATAAGTTTAAAATAAAATCATTAAAAAAAAGAAAAACGGTAGTTTAAAAAATAATACATTTTTAAATTTGGACGATGATAGCTTATAAATTTCTCCTATACTAGAAAGCAAACTTGACACTGAAAGTCACTACGGGCGGAGCCAATAAGAGCTCACAAGCAGTCAGCGATCTCCTCTAATTCGCCAAGTAGGCTGTGACGTTTTATCTAGCTCGTTTTTCATAGGCTAACATCACGCTGACGTCACGATGTTGTAGTCAAGAAACGTTACAATGAAGTATAGACTTCTAATTAAATAGGGAATTTTTTTCTTCCTCTTCAAATACTATACTTTGCAGTTCATTAAGCAAATAGCAATAAAAAAAATTCACGACGAAGATGAATATTTTTACTGCTAATAAATTAATTTTTTTAACATCCATACACAAAATAAAGAAAAGATTAAATTCCAAATTTTTAATAAACGCAACAAAAGAAGTTATAATAATTACGTAATCAGTGTGCGTCAACATGAGAATTTTAACCCTTAAATGCTTGATTTTTCTAAGCGAGGGCTGTAACGGACAGAATGTCACGAACCCTCTCTTTGGAAGCTGCCCCCCCCCCTCCAAGCGATCAAAGATGGCTCAAAACTATTTGAACTTACCGCAAACAGAGCCCTAAATTATATATTTGTGACTTTATGTCATACATATGCCCCCCTTCCCCCCTCGCCATTCCGATTAATGATAATATCTTTCTTAAGAAAAGGAGACCAAAACTGAACAGCATAAAATTTCTAGCAATCGAAAGGGGATAGCGATTCTTTTTCGTTTTCTTTTTTTTTGACGCATATATTATTTGCCTTTATCTCATCGAGATTTTAAGTCTTAAAGTCAGTCGAGATTTTAAGAAAAGTCGCCAAACTTTTGAAATTGAACATTTTTTGAACATTTGAAATATTGTTCAGCTGAGTAGTAGCTTCAAATCTATACAACTTTATGGAAACTGAAAATTCTGAAAAAGTGTACAAATGCCAGGGGAAGGAGAATTCCCCACATAGATAACTACTTCAGCAGGATTCTTTTAAATACTGCCTGTGCCTCATCGGTTCGCAGAACTGAAAACTAAAATCGACCAATACTTATTTCACTCTCGAAAATAGAAAGCTCGCATACGAGGATTCTTTAATCTTAAGACACAATTTCGCTATTTATGCCGATTATTTTAATTTGTGTCAATTTGGCGAAAAGATTACCCCAGAGCATTTTTTATAAAACAATTTCACACATAAGCTGAATATTTTCTAAACAGAAAACCATCAAAAGAGCATAGTAAAACATGCTTTTTTAAGCCTAAATTCTTTGTCCTTGTGTCTCTGTTATTGGAATACCAGGTCCTAAAGTCCGGAAAAATTGTAAGAAAAGTCGCCAAATTTAGCGCATTTTCGTGCGAAATGTATGATCCTTTTCACACGTTCTGCAGGTGGATGTCTTGCACCATGGGCAGCGAAGTCTCGCGGTTCCTTCAATTTGGCAAGCTTATCTTAAATTTCGGCACATTTTAACTCCTTATCTCTCCATAACGTGGGACGAGGGCAAATAATTTATGAGTCAAAAAAAGTCTCAATATGCTCTTTGGATTAATAATCCAAATTTGGATTAGTAAACTAAATATAAAAAAATTTCTTCATTATCACACTATTCGTGAGGGGTCATGACTCATGTCCCCCTTTGACCAGACCAATGGGAGATGACTTAAATTGCTTTTTTTTTTTGCCCTTATTTTAAGAAATTTTTCAGAGGCAAACCAGATATCTTCATCTCCTCCCAAATAAATACCATTTTTGAGATTTCAACTTGAAAATTTTTTGGCAAGATAGCTTTAGAATAAGTTTTTACAATTCAGAAATCCCAAATCGTCCATCTCCTTCCCTAATATGACAGAAGATAGCTTGAAATTGCGTTAATTTCTTTAATGTCGGAAAAATTCCCCAAAACCAAACCGAACTGTTTCTAAACCTCTGACTTAGCCTAAAAGTGCATTATTATAAGTTCATTCTCGAAAGATTTTCAAGTAAAAGCACCCTATTTAAATTTCAGATTTTTCCCCTCACTTTGCGTATCAAGTTCCTTGTAAAGTCCTTCCCGGGAAAAAATGCTTGGTGCACCACTGTTCCCTTATAAGATTTGAGCATGTGTTACTGAATGTGTTGCACATTAATCTCCAAAACTTTATTAAATAGAATTTATTCACGGTAAAAAAAAATCGATTTTTCTCGCCATTTTTTTATTTTTAAGATTTAAAATTAAGGGAATGCATACTAATACAAGAACTTTTTATTGTTTGTTGATTCAATTCCTGAGCATATTAAATATTGTATACCTTGAAGAAATAACTAAGTTTTAAACTCTTACTTGGATAAAATTTTGCTTCTCTTTCTAACAAAAAAAGTTTTTCACTGATACAACGCTTGCTAAAGCGACATAAAAACTACCTCTTTTTTTTCATACACTTACCTTCTTGGGAACTTTTGAGGAGAAAAATCTTCATTATAAATCTCAAACTAAGTCAACGCGTTTTTGACGTGCATTAAATACACATTTATTAAGGTTAAGAGCAAAGAAAAACAAAATTCTTAAAAGAGCGCTTTTGTTGGAATTTTTTTTTTTCTTTTTCGTGTGAGAGCGCGTACGGGACCGAGTGGACAAAATGAAGCCTGTCAAACAAATTTTCTTTTTAATCAATATTGCCTGAAGGGGGTTTTGCTCATTAATCACTCGGTGTAAGTAAAAATGGCGGAAATGAAGTAAAGATTTTCTTGCTGTAGCACCATGTTGCAAATGTGGGGAGGATAGCAACACAGATGGTACTTTAAAACAATATTTCTTCTTTCATAGGTAACATTGTCGACAGCTAAAGCTTGCCATTTTGCAAAACCAAAGATCTTGGTATAAAATATAGAAATTGCTTAATTAAACCAGACTCGAACACATTAATTAAAACCGTCAAAGAGGCTAGTTCTCAGTAGTGCAAATCATATAGAGTTCAAAATTATATACAGGTGTACGATTTTGCTAAACTTTTTTTTTTTTTTGAATACAAACAACGATTAACAAATACAGTAGCAGCAGAAGCGAGCCCTTTTGGCAAAAATTGCGATTGCAAAAACAAAATTGCTTGTATTGTACTAAAAAATATTAACCAACATTTTTGATCGTTCATATGATCATTAAATTTCATTTTCTTACTTTTTAAAACGTTTATTTTTTGAAAGAGAAAAGAAAAACACTTTTTTGAAAACACGAATTTTCATTATTTCCTTCAACAGTTTTTTTCGATTTTTTTAAATATTATTTATTTATTTATTTTACAAAAAAGAGAAAAAAACCGCTGGTTTTTACGTAATTCAGTCTTGCGTATATCAGTCATACCGAGTACTCGATAACTTCAGTACGCTGCAAAGTAGTGAAAGGCCGAGTACTCGGTACTCGGTCAAAGTGCTACTTGGTCAGTCTCTAAACAAAATTAAGGTTTATCATGAACTGCACTTCGTTTATTCAACTTTATAAGCATAGTGATTACAGTTTTAATAAAAAAAGGATTGCTGAGCAATATACTTACGCAACGATGTCTGCATGTTTTCGAGATTTCTTCTTCTTAGGGTAAGTTTTAGGAGGAGGCATCATACTGACAGCCTGGAATGAAAATGGTGAAATAAGATACAGTACGCAATTGATTGAAAAATCAGTCACCTTGCTTGCTGAACCAATGAGTCTATAAAGTCCTTTTTCATTAAACTAAAATTTTATTCTTCAACAACTCTCTGCCTTGCATTTTAGCCTGAAGCCTCTTTAAAATAGCAAAAAAAAAAAAAAACCCTGAAAGAAATTGTTTGGTAAACTGCTGAGGCATTCTAAACCGGTTTTAACTAGTTCTGTAATCAACAACCATAGATTATAAAAATTCTCTGAATACTTTGGACATTCCCTTCCCTGCAAATGTTTAAAACTATTCACTTCACACATATCACCTTCAAATTTTGACAAGATTCTAAATACCTCCTTTTTATTACTTTCTTTATTGACACCGTGGGCATTCCCTCGCTCTAAATGTTAAATAAACTTCCAGTAGAATCTACAGAAATTCGCCTAAACTGAAAACGCATTTTCAACAGACAGTGAAGCAAAGTTCAAGTGATATCAATCATTACATGCCATGGTGTCTAAAAATAACATGATGCAGTAAAGAAAAGATTCTTATTAGACAGCAAGTATCCTTATCAGTTTCACCGTTAGCTGTGATTTCGTACTAACCGGGGTCGTACTAAGAAATTTCAACTGCATTTTTTAAGTGTCAGGCAGCTGTTTTTCAAACTCTCAAGTATCCTATCTAACAGCAGAACTTTAACAGGTAACAAGTCATTACTGAATAAGTAATTTTGAACAAACTTTTCACGATTAACAAATACAAATGTGACGACCACCAACAGGCACTGGGCCTAACTGGGCTGGTCAAATTATAGACCCTAATGAAGATCAATGGCCCTCTTAAAGCTATCTACTCCATTGCTCCATACTGCCTCCTCCAGTAAACTGTTCTAAATTCCCACTACCTTACTAAAATAGTAATTTTTCTAAATTTCCAGATTAGAATGAGATTTAAACAGCTTAAAACAATGACCCCTTGTCCTGCTTTCCATGCAAAAATATAACCCCGTAACATCATTCATTTTAATAAATTTAAACAACTTCAAATTTAATTAATAAAACGATCAAAATAGAGTACAACTTTCAAACTGAAACGCAATTGCGGTTTGATAGCAACATTTAAAGCATTAATTTCGAAGAGAAATTAAGTCACGAAGTTTAAAAAACAAAGATAAGAGAGTAGAAGACGTGGATAGAAGAAAGAGAGAAAAAAGCAAAACAGAAAAAAAAGAATAACTATAGCAAGGAGGAGGGGAAAAGGTAAGAATTGATTAGGTCTAATGTATTTGGGCTGTGAAGGTTTGCTCAACCAGATAACTACCGGCCCCTTAACAGCAAGCTGAACCATTTTTTATTTCTGCACTTGACAACCGTGTTTCGAGTCAATCAATCTCTGCCCAGAAGATTCAGCTATCAATTATTGCTGCAGTTTCATGTCTTCAATTATTACTGTTGAACTGTCTGCATATTCTTTTGGGAAATATGTTCAGTGGCATTTTTTCGAAATAATTGCAAGCAAACACTGCAATGCCAGTGAGGGGAAAAAAATGTAACACTGCAAAACATTGCGAAGCCATTTGGCAACGATTTTTCATTTTGTATTAAAAAAATAAGTTGCCATAGTACTGGGTTAATTATGCTCTAGGGATAATATTTTACTTTCGCTTTTAGTCAAAAAGTTTTTTAAAATGCCAATAGAAGATAATGGCTGTTCTTAGAATTTTGTTCTAGAACAATCTATTAACAAAAGTCGGACTATGATAGGGTGGTTTCTGAATGAAGCAGCACTGGGCACTATAGCTGCATTGAAACGATCATATATGTATAGTCTTGAGCGAAGGAGAGCCAGAGGGGACATGATTCAGTTGTTTAAATTTATTAAAATGAATGATGTTACGGGGTTAGATTTTCGCACGGAAAGCAGGACAAGGGGTCATTGTTTTAAGCTGTTTAAATCTCAGGCTAATCTTGAAATTCGAAAAAATTACTATTTTAGCAGGGTAGTGGGAACTTGGAACAGCTTACCGGAAGAGGCGGTAAAGAGCAATGGAGTAGATGGCTTTAAGAGGGCCATTGATCTTCATTGGGGTCTTTAGTTTGACTAGGACCGGCCAAGTTGGGCCCAGAGCCTGCTGCTGGTCGCCACATTTGTATTTGTATTTGTATATTGTTTCTTGCAAAGAAAAATGTTTTTCTATACAATAGTTCTATTTATGCAGTACAGCTACTTATCTTACATCAAAATTGGCTCTTTACGTCATTTATTTTGCTATTTGGACAATTTTTTTACTTTATGTTTTCTTAAAATATGGACAAAAATTTAATTGGGATTTTTTAGAATATTTCTGTTACTTTTCATACAACTCTAAAAAAGTATCCCACGTGAATACTTCGTGCCTCAACTTATACGAACTCGGCAGAGATTCGGCCTACAAACCAAAGAAAAAAATCAAGAGAGGTTTTGGAAAAAAAAGGTGAAGAGAAAGGTCTATACAAATGCTCCGTGCGCAAAGTAGTCTTTTATTATATTATGCATGGTTATCAATTTCTTCACCAATCAACTACAAGAGAATGCAAAACCACGCAATTCACATCTCATAAACGCAGCAACATGTAAATTTGCCAAATAAAAGCAATTCAAAACTTTTATTGCAATTTTCCCTTGAAAAAAAAAAAAAAAGCAAACAGAGCAAAGTGCAGTTCTCAATGAAAGTCCAATGTGCGGACCACGACCCCTTACCGCCTATCCTTTTGTACAACAAACTTTTCTAATGTTGCTTCAAGCACAGAATCTCTCTATCTCCACACTTTTTCACCTTCATACATGAAGATCTCAAAAAGTGAATGGCGATGAATTTCAAAGAAAAAAACAACAACTTTGAATAAAGGATCAGGAGAGGAGCATTTTCTAGGGTAAGGGGGATAATGTTGGCAAACAAATTATCTTCATATGAACCTTTTTCGCTAGGATTTGCGAGTAAGGTCTGAACGCGTGGGCTCTAGTAGTCTTTGGTTTAACCCCTACCCTTCATCTGGCTGCATTGTCATGCTCCTCTCGTTTTTTGGAGCAAAAATCTCCTTACTAAAGGGTGCCCGAAATTTAAACTGACACTTTGAATTTTCAACGACTCTTTTCCCATGGAAACAATTAGGGATGGACCGGATAGTGATTTTGCCGAATACCGGATATCGGATATCCGGTGGCTCATCACACGCCGGATACCGGATATCCGGCCGGATATCCTGCGGATATCCGGCATTACAATTACATTGCATGTTCGCTTATTTTTATGTAATGCAGCTTCAAAACAATAAATCAAAGTTGTTTCTCGCATAATTTCTTTAAGAGCGTGTTAAATACATTTAAATTAATTTTTAAAGCCTCTATTTTATTTATACAGGAGTAGCGCTACATATGAAATGAAACACTAGCATATTGTGATTTCTTTCTAAATTATGTATTTTTATCAAAATAGACAAAACTTTAAAAGATTGAATTAAATATTTCTGTATATACTCAAAGTTTAAACTTTTAATTATTCTTAGTTTAAATTTTAAAGCTTTTCTGTTTCAATATCATTTCAATAGGTTTCTACGTAAATGATACAGTTATTAAATATTTCACCAATATTAAAAAAAAAGAAAGAAACAAAGAAAGAAAAAAGGAAAAAAAACTAAGCTCAGATAAACGTTTTTTTTTTTTTTTTTTTTTCAAATTGATACATATTTTATTAGAATTTTATGAATTTAAACTTCATTACAAAGTAACACATTTTCTTATTTCTAATTTTGCAATAATATAAAGCAAAGTTTTGCTTTGAAATTCTTTTTTTTTAAGAATAATATGCATGTAATTTTTCTAACATACAAGTTAAAGAAGAAAATATTAAAACAGGACCAGTGTGTTAAATAATAATAATAATAATAAAGTTATACTCAAATAATCAGTTAAAAATTTTATATAACTCCAAAAAACAAAGGAACATGTTTTCTGAAGATTCAAATCAGCAGTTTAAATATACTTTTAAGAGGTATGCTAAAGTTGTTCACTTTTTAAAAAACAAATGAGTAAACTTTACTTAAATAATCAACTTGAAATTTTACTTTAGTTCCAAAAAATTAAGATACACATTCTTAAAAGTGGCAAATTATCATTTTAAATACATTAAGGGTCATACTAAACATATTCACTTTTTTAAAAACAAATTAATAAACTAATTCTTAAACGATCACCTCGAAATTCAACTTCATTTTGAAAAAATAAAGATACATTCCGAGATGCAAATGTTATATTTATGGGTTATTCCAGCCAAAATGGTACAAATCATGTCTGAAATTGTCGAGTTAAGTTTATCAAATGAAGTAATTTTCGCCAACTAATCACTGTTTTAAAAATTATTCTCTGTTTATTTGTGCATAATAAAGTGTAAATGGCTTGTATATATGAGTCATTCATTAAGGGTTTTGAATAGTTCGACCACTTTGTGTAACAGAGGAGACAAATGAGGTTTGAAAAATATATTTCTAATCGTAAAGAAAAGTTAATTACAGGACAAGTATAAAATGAACTAAGCATCCTAAAACTAATTCTGTCTGTAATTTCAAGAAAAAATATTTTTTGCACTATTAATGCGACTGTAACAGAGTGGACATCCCACAGTGCAAATTAACTATCATCAGCAAAGAATTTTAGGCTTATCTTAGTTACTGATTATATAATTCAATGTATCAAATTAATCAAAGCAGATACATTACTTGTACTTATTAAAAAAAATATCACATTGAATGCGATTGCTTATTTTATTTTTGAAAGGCTTGTAACAGAGTGGACAGTTTGAAACATAAAAAAAATCTAGGAACAAAGATAAATAGGTGTTTTTCCAAGATTTTTTTGTTTACATACATAAAAATCAGCAGAAAGGGTGTAAGAAGCATTTTTTGTGCTGTGCATTGCAAATGATTTTGTTGTTGCATTTCAGCTTAATCTTAAATTGCATTTTAAGTCCTAGCAATTTGAAGCTGTGGCAGATCATTTTTTCCTTCTTTTGCCAAAGAATTTTTTTTTTTTTTTTTTTTTTGGGGGGGGGGGGGGGTCCTTTATAAATGGCTTATGCCTAAATAAGTAATACTTGGTTACACACAATTAGATGGAGAACAAATAAAAAAATATAATTAATTGGTGGTAAACATTAAAAATAATTCCCAAAATTCTGAAGTATCGAGACTGATTTGTACCATTTTCGCTGAAATGACCGATATATTATTATTATTTAAAATTATTCTAAACATGTTCACTTTAAAAAATAAATTAATAAACTTAGGGTGAGTTCTGGTAAGTGCGTACCCTTTTTTTCAAAGTTCATGTTCTCAAGGATGCTGCTCTGTTGAAAAATCTTGCACACTCACAATTTTTTTTTAGTTTTCTTTCCAGATCCTTTACTAAGATTTTCAGCAACGGGGGCCAGAGCGCCCACATAAGGGGGGCAATGGTGGCAATTTGGCAGAGTGGCGGCAATTAGGTTGTCGGGGTCTGGGGGGCGGGGTAGTTGCGGGGGGCAAAGAGGGGTAATCACATCATCTAAAAGGTTTATCAAACAATGAAATTTTTAACTAAGATTTTTATAAAAAAGAAAATATTTAATTAGGTCCTCACATCATACCGGATAACCCTCACATCAATTCCGGATATTCCCCACATCAATACCGGATACCTAGCCGGATATCCTACAAAAATCTTCCGGATATCCGTATCCGGGGCGGTCAGCCGGATCGGATATCCGGAAGTACCGGATACTTAAAATATCAGCCGGATAGGCCGGATACCGGATAGTTACCGGATATCCGGTCCATCCCTAGAAACAATTGTAAAAGATTTATTATGGACGGTAACATATTGCATATTACATAGGGACGTCATTTCGAAATTTTCCACGGGGGGGAGGCAAAGGGTGCATACACAATGTAAAATTTACCAAAAAGTGGCAAAAACCACGCCCATTTGTATGCCAATACATAATTTCCCAAAGTCGGGGGGGCGTCAATTGATCCCCTGCTCCATCCCCCCCCCTCCACCACCCAAATGACGGGCCTGATATTACACTAGCCTTTGACTTCAATTTACGAGTTGAGCCGTAACATGGTTTACGGATTCTCGCTGGTAAGGTAAATACATTTTATCTACCAGTTTCAAGGCTATCTTGGCTTCAATAAGGAGTTTTGCCTCTAGCTCGATTATTGGCTATTCCTGACTGAGGAGTCCACAACAAGGACGAAACTGCAGTCTCAGGATGTCATGATTGAGCTGTGGGTGTTATTGCAGCAATTGTAAAAGAGTTCAGATTTTTGTATACTGTTATTCTCTCAAGGTTGTCAATCAAAAGAACTACACTATATCAAACAATGCGCAAAAACTACAAAAATTTCTTTGGAAACTGGTGAAAAGATGGTGAGTCACTAACACAAAAATAGTAAGTAATCCAGCCTACAATTATGTTAATTATAGCGCTTATTGAGCACTTCGTGAATTGAATATTTATCAATAAAATTATTTCTACAATCTGGTGGCTACGAAACAATATAAAATTTTGTACATTGGAAAATATATGGGAAGGTACAGAAATTGAAAAAATGTATGCAACAAAAGTGAATTAAATGCAATCTATACACCAAAAAATAAGATTTAAAAATAATCCTGGTTTGTTATACCAAAAAAAAAGCATGCAAAAACACACTGCACAGCTTTTTAAGTTGTGTCACTTGTGTCGAGCAACATGAATGATTACCTCACAATCGTTTGAAACACTTAAAAACAAAGAGTTAATAAAATCCTAAACAAGCAAAAATAGATGAAAGCAGCCATTGTCAACAACGGCGTAAAACATCCGAAGCGAAAAAGAAAGATTGCCGCGAAGAATAAAGAGTAAAGATAAAGGGGACGGAACACGAAGTTTCTAAAAAATCGAAGCTCGGAGAGAAAGGCTACTGGGTGGGGTGGGCGTTGATTAGTCTAGCTATGTTCGGACTGCGAAGACCAGATAACTGCCAGCCCCCTAAAACAGCGAATCCAAGAAGCGCAGTACTGTTTTTGCGGCCGACAGATTGTTCAGTCATCATTAATCTCTGTCTAGACCTTCCACCTTCTAATGATCATTGCGCCTTTTCTTCGCGCCATTTTTTTTTTCTCTTCTTCAGCCTCCTGGTTTTTTTCTATCCGTCCCAAGAGTTTTCTTCATCGAAGAAAGACGCATGAAAAATTCATTAGCATCTTCGATGCTTCGAATCCACGAGAGGTCCTCTCATTTGCATCTCTTCTGCCACCCGCCTCTTTGCAACCAATACTTTTGATTTTGTTTGCTTAGCTACTGTCTTATTCTATTCCTTATTTTATCCCCCGCTCATCAATCCCCCACCAGCCATTTTTTTCACTTCTCTTAACAGTTATCTATACTTGGAGAAAGCATTCCATTCCCTCCCCCCCCAGTCCCCTTTCTTTTTCATTCCATCGGCACTTATCGGATTCGCTTTAACTAATGAGTCGGCGTTTCGACTTCGATTGCCGATGGAGTAGAATAAGGAACGGACGTGAATTAAAGTTGGAGCGACAACTCTGATTTATCGCCCAATCGTTCCAGAGCTCGTGTTTCTGAAGCCGGTCCGTGCCATTTTGTCCCGGATTCCGATGGAAAGAAGGCGATATCCTTCGATTTAAAATTTAAATGTTTTGAAAGGGTTCTTTAGTTGTTAGAAACGAGGCGTCCATAATCGATTTATCGATAAATCAAAACAACTCTATGGGCATGAGGAGAATGCTTGTGACAAACTATTGCACAACTTACTGCATTGTTAAAACTTTTGAATTTGGTAAAGGATAAATCGAAACTGTTATAAATCTTTGAAAACAAAGCAGCCAGGTCATAGGAGTTTGTTTGAAAGAATGGGATTTTATAACAAATTAATTGGGCAATACTTTAAAGATGAAGTTTTAACGATATGTTACGTGTTCTAGTGAGATGTATTAGAATTTGTAGCACATATATTTATTTGGGAAAGACGTAAGTAACAAATATAAGAGAACATATTTTTTGGCGTTTTACTACCTAATAGAGGTCTTCCGACAACTTGCATTGCAATTTAAAACTATCTGCAACCTATTATCTTAGTATGTGACACTGTAGATGTGGAAAAAAATATTTCGTTTGAATACTTTTTTATTTTTATTTTTATTCTTATTTTTTTTTTTTTTAGCGGTTCGAAAGTTCATTAAAACAAAAAGTTGACATTGCAACACTTTTTGAAACGACCAAATACAGCCGACGTCTTTTAAATTTTCATAGCTCTAGACCAGTGGAAAACAACCTTTTCTAACCCAAAAGCCGCACCCAATATTAAGATGTACCTTGCGGGCCAGCATAAAAAATCATACAACATTAAAAAAAACGGGAAGAGGAAAAATATTACACACCAAGCATTGTTGTTGTCTTTAATACATGCTTTGTTTTTTATTAGTACGGAATTCTTGCAGCAATCATTTTTGATACCAAATGATGATTGGTTGTTTCTCAAAGTTCCAGAACCAGGCCCGTTATTTCGGGGTTCAGGGGGGGGGTCAATTGCCCCCTCCTGACTTTGGGAAATCGATGTATTTACATGCAAGTAGGCGTGGTTTTTGTCATTTCATGGCAAATTTACATTGTGTATATTCCCTTTGCCCCCTCCCGGAAAAATTCGAAATGACGGTCCTGTCCAGAACATAGTTTTCGATTCATAGAGTACAGCATAAAGAGCGAAACAGATCAGTTTCGCGGACCTCACATATCCCATGAGATGCAGATTGGGCACAAAAGTTACCAATGATTTCCTAGAGCCCCGGGCACAATTGCTCTAGACAGCTTTATTTCAAGGTCCTTTTTCATCAGTGCGAAAATTCTTGATATAACAACGAAATTACAAGAAGAGTGGATATGTCACGTTCACATTCGACGTTGTTGAATTGCCGTTTTTTCAGTGATGTAGCGGATTCACAGTATCCTTGAAGTCGTTAGTTGTTGGGAGTTTATTTATTTATTTTTCTTCCCTATACGATTTATATTTAACACATTTATTACTCATTTTCTTTAAATTAGGTCGTGAACAAAATAGAAGGTCAACTTTCAACTACTTACACGGTCCTGTATGTTGTCCGCTGAGCCCCAACTTTTCATCCGAGTGATGGCTCTTCCTCCAGATGAAAACATGGATCCTTTTTTCACTTTGCTATTTAAAGATCCCATCCGCATAAAACCTGGTTCTTTATCACATTTACCATCTGGAAATAAAGCAGTCATATGGAAAAGAAAATTTTGATAACATCTTAGAAAAAAAAAAAAGATAGAAGTACTTTTAAAATATTTTATAAAGTAGCATTGCTACAGAAGGAAAGGTTTGTAGAGAAGGAAACATTTTGAAAAGGGTAATGATGAAAAAAAGAAGTATTTTTCATCAGACTTCTCCAAAAATTCATTCCCCTCCAAAAGAATATATTTACATCCCAGAATGAACCTTTTTCAAAAATTCGTTGCCATAAAAATAAATAAATAAATCATAAATAAATAAAAATAATAAAACAAGATTTCACAACAGACATTGCACTAATTACGTTATGGAGGGCAAAATTGGTACTTTTAACCCTTTAACTGTCAAGTTATTTTGATGATTTGGGGGCACAAATTGCCAAATTTTTTTATTTGACAAAGAGGTGAAGCAGAAATAAAAGTCTCCCGATATATATTCGGGTATAACAATACGATGCACTCAAAAACAAAAGAAAAAAAAACGAGTAATACTCGGGCGTGACATTTTCGAACACAAGTGCTGTGCCCGAGATTATCTCAGGCATGACAGTTAAAAGGTTAATGGCAGTCGAATTAACTTTTAGCACTAAGATAACATCTTCAAAAAAACAGTAAGGAGGGCTTTAAACGAGCAACAGGGCACTTCAAAAAAAGCTATGGATGATTTAAACTAGCAAATGGGTGAACAAAAGGGGCAACAGGGCGTTGTACTTCATCAAATAAGCTAGCAAATCGACGCTAGCATACTCTTATTCTCATATATTACATGCTACTTCTGGCAAAGAAAAAAAAACATTCTGTTTTCTTTACTATTGCTTTTCTAGTTATACACCATGAATGAATAGTTTGCCTTAACTGCCATGCTAACAAAATTAATAACCGTTCAATGCAAAAAATTAACTGTTCTTTTTACAGTATAATACTGGCAGCAGAGATTCCAGTTTAAAACTAAAATTCACAGTATTAAACTGTAAAATTACGAATTTTACAGTTTATTACTGAAAAATTAGCAGTTTTACAGTTTATTACTGCACATTCTACAGTTTTTAACTGGAACCTCTGTTGCCAGTATTATACTGTAAAAACAAGTTTATTTTTTGCAGTGTTATAGAGGAATGAATCGTTGGGTCAGACACTGCTGCAGCGTGTGCCACAAAATTATTTTAAAAATAATAATTTTTTTAAGCAAAGTCCTCTTAGTGATAGCAAAGTGAAATCGCATAAAAAGAAAAAAGAATTTTAATGGAGGAGAAAGTTGAAAAAAAAAAAAAAAACACTTACTTATGAGTTTACCGCATAAATGAATAGGAAAATTCAGCGATGGAAACAAAGATAGCAAACCTAGAATGAAATAGGTAACAGAGATAGTGTAAGCAATGATGGATAAGCCTCACTTCGTATAGCACTATTAGATGCAGCAAGAAAATACAAATTTATAATCATACGGCTTTTTAAGATACAGTATAAATATTGAAAAAAGAGAATCAAAAATTATTTTGCCGTCAGATTATGAGTTAGAATAAAACTAAACATCATAAAATTAAATTCAAAACATATGAAGTTAAATTTGAGCATTAAAAAGAGAAAAGTTTCGAAACAGTAATTTTTCATGCATGATCAAACGATTAATTCGAAATGGGGAAGGTTAAAACTCAATTTTTTTTTTTCTAAATGCAACTGAAGGAGCAAGTGGATAAAAGTGATATGTGAAATTTTTTTTAATTTCTAAAAAAAAAGCTTTAAAAAAAAAAAGAAAAAATTTTGTGTTATTTTTTTATTGGATTTTTCTCAACGGTTAAAAAGTCATATTCTTAGTTACCAACCATTTTGGTGACTAAGGGGACATGATACTGATGGAATTATCACCTTCATCCATGGTAAAAAGTAAGTTAAAAAAATTGTCACATATCACCTTTATCTACTTGCCCCTTGAATTACAGTAGAGCGTAGGTTTCTGAACCTGTCGGGTCTGGCCCAAGTTTGAATAATTAAAAATTCTGATAATTGGACAAGCAGCTGTAGGGGTGCTTCTGACTACATTAAAATGTTTGAAATATATATTTTTTACTGCAGAAAATATGGTATATTTCAATCAAATTTATTAATGCATAAGTATATTTTTCAAATATTGTGTAAATTTTTGCTTAACTCTTTATTGAGGCTTTGGACATAGAATTCGGAAGCTTCAGCTTTCACTTTTCACTTCATTCCATGTCTTTATTTTCTAATTATTATGTATATAGATACATAATATTAAAAATATTATGGGGTAGTCACTAATTTTTATATTCTTGAAAGTGAAAGTCTCTTAATTAGTCATTAGGTATACTTTAAATTACGATACTAGATAAGAATTTGCTGTAAAAACTTTGGTAGTTTATATTGGTGGTTATATTTGCTTTTTTTTAATCACAACTCTATGCAAATAATACTAAACAAATATTATAAAATCATCCTTTCAAACTTCTCTGAAATGATAAAAACTGCTGAAATCTAAAAATAAGAAATTTAGAACAGGTCTCCAGTTTCGCATTAAATTGTCAAAGCAATTGATTAAATTTATGAAACAGTAATGGAAAAGAAGAATGCTGTTTTTAAAGTTCGAACTTGAAGCAAAAAAAAAAAAAAAGCTAGCAGATAAAACTTTTTCAGTTTACCAAAAGACTGACAGCAACTATCCACTCCTTACTGTTTACCGTACATAAACATCTCAAACCATTCGTCCTATAAAACAAGAAATAAAAAGGCAACTGGACGTCCAATATCAATCTAAACTGTCCGAAAGAAAACTGTCTAAAAGTGTAACCTCTATCGTGAACGTACTTTTTTCCTCCCTTCCACAGCATGCTAAAAGTGCTAAAGGAATTCGGAACAATTTCTAGTCCCGACCTGATCCAGTGTTATACAGGTCCTTAAATGCCCAGTCGACAGCCAGGGACTTAGGAGGAGAAAAGGGCTCCGGACTAAAAGCGAAGGGGCTTGATTCCATCGTCTGTGATGGGGGGCTCTTTTCCGAAAAAGAAGTGAGTGTCGGCAGACCGGAGCAGCACCATCTATCACTCGACTGACAGCTGCTCGGGCGGTAGTTTGCATGTGAATTGGATCTAGGAAGAGCTTTCCATCCCCAAGTATACCTTCATCCACTTCAATGGAGAATCTCAGACATACGACCCGTTTCTTTTTTCTGGTAAGCGCCCATCCTTCGCTTTTATTTATTCATTCTACCTGCAAGCTCTTTTTTTTTCCTCCCGCCATTTCTTTTCATTTCCTCTCTCACGGGGATGGGATCCTGATTTCTTTCTCTCCTTTTTTGTTCTCTCCACCCTCTCTGAAGAGAGGGATGAATTCCTGAGGACATGGCTGTTCGGTAATGGATTGGCTCAGGGATTTCACGAATAGTAGCTAACTACGTGTTTAATCATTCCTTTTTCCGCTGAAGAGGTGGGGTGGAGCTGCCTCCCCCCCCCCCCCCCCCCCCCGCGGAATAAGGAAATGAAGATAATGTTCCGGACCTTTTATATCCACTTAAATCAGAGCAATTTTCTTTAAAGATTAGTTGATTGAAACATCCGAAGGGTTGGATTTCGAAACCGTTTTGTTTCTCGTAATTTAGCCTTTTGAACTCAAAGGCAAACTAACGTAGGATAATGTTTGAAACAAATTAAACATCAACTATATCTCGGTACTTTGTTCTCTTATCTTTTGTCTGTAACAGTACAAAGGCACTGCTAACAGTTTATTTTTTTGTCAGGTAATGCAATCATTTGAGCATTTCTACGAATCATCATACTTTTACTACTTATTTTGGTGACCTATCAAATGGATGCGCTAGTTTCGATTTTAAGACTAGCGAAATCATCCCGACAAATGGTGATTCTTTTTTTTTTTTGACGAAAATGATCGACTGGGTGATACGTAATATCACTTGATACGTAAGTATCAAGACAAGTACCAAAACAAGGGAATTGATGCGATTTTTCACGCTGATCTTCCAAATGACGAGAATGGGTAAAATAATCGACCTACCCATTTGGAGATCTTTGAAATCGTGTCACTTACCCACGTTCCCCGAAAATTCCCGACAGGTATGCAACAACTGAATGCCTTTTAAAGTAGCGAAAAATTACTTCATAAACCAAATTTTTTTCTCATTATAATTATCTGAAGTTCTCTTTTTTTTTCTTCATTTTCTAAAAAGTTGAGAATCATGTGAGTAAGGAAGAATCAAAACCGTTTTTTTTAATGTTAAAAACGGTTAGCATTAGCTTGGAGACTAGAAATTGCATTTAACGTCCTCATAACGTAGCTACAAGTTAAATTTCCTAAAACAATCGCGGCAAATTTCACGACTTTCCAAATCGTGTCAAGAACCTAATTTATTGGAAGTTTCCCAAAATAATAAATTCCAGTTTTACGGAATAATGGATGACTAATTTTTTTTAAGCACAATTTGTCGCTCGATGCAGCTGTGGGGAAGGTTAGATGCTTGGTTGGAAAAATAAGTTTAATCTTTTTAACCGACTTCAACAAAGGAGGAGGTTATCAATTCAAAGCGTATGTTTTTTTTTTTGTTTGTTCGCACATAACAGCTGATCTACTGAACCGATTTGGACGATTTTTTTTTAAATCGATAGGAAATGGTGTAACTTAGGTACCATGTACTCATATGACGATATTTGTTTACTAGAAAAAAAGTTATTATGGAAAACAGTAAATTTCATGTCATTTCCCCATTAAATGATTAAATTTTCAATACATTGTTGCAAAAATTTTTTGCCTCGCAACAGCAATATTAATAGTAATCATGATGAAAAATTTGAACCAAGGCTTAACTAAATCTAACATGAAACTCATTAGCGGTAACGTACGTAGTATGTGTTAAAATCTTATAAACAACGAGAAACTAGAATTGCTTTGAAATATAAATTAGTTGACAAACCGTTGATATTTAAATGGCTTTGATTAAGCTAGTACACAAATAAATACCAGAGAATAACAAAGATTATTTTTTAGTGTCAATCGTTTATAATTTTAGACGCGTTGATAGTTTCTTCCTTTTTTTTCAGTTTATTTTATGGAGCATTTACTTAAGAAAATTAGGTGAAGTTCCGTAATGGAAACATTACCTTATTTCATAAGTACACTTACACTAAAAAGAATAAAATAAAATAATTTTGGAAAAAAATAGAACCGACTTCAGTTGGAAATTGCTCTAAAAAGTAAAAAATAATTTTTTTCTTTGAACACCATCGAAACTACTTTTAAACATAAGTTTTGAAGTCGGCGCAAAAACGATAGGTCAAATGATATTTAACCATATTTTGCCAACATTTTTCAGAGAAACCATTGAAAATTAAAAGCAGAATATTTGTACCATTACACGAATGTGTGGTAATGAATGAAATGTATGCGAATGCTTTTAAAGAACCTGGATCCATTAAAATGTATATAGTTGAATTATAGTTGCGTATGATTCTATACATTGTTTTTGCGCCGACTTCAAAACTTATGTTTAAAAGTAGTTTCGATGGTGTTCAAAGAAAAAAATTATTTTTTACTTTGTAGAGCAATTTCCAACTGAAGTCGGTTCTATTTTTTTCCAAAATTATTTTATTAAATAATCACTGTTGTATTTTGACAATTATTCAATTTTGTTTCAACGCCAATTTCGCAACATCGTTTTTAAGCAAATACATTTCGTCCTTTATCAATAGTGTTTCAGTTTCATCGGCTGAGATCGCGCTCGACCGGTTTTAAGTTCTTTCTATTGAGAAAAAAAATGACAAGCTATTGATTCTTATAACTATTACTAACCCAGGAGAAGTTTGGTGATGTTTTTTTTTCATATACATATTGACATAATTGGATAGGCAACAGAGTTGAAAAACAAAGGTTCTAGGTGTAGTCCACTTCTGCAACGCCCTAGGGTCCATGAAAAGTAAAAGCAGGGTGTAAAAAAATTAATGAGTTTTTTTTTTAAATAAAAAAAATCGAATTTTTTTATTTAAATCAGATTTTTTAATTTAAATCGGATTTTTTTATATTTTTTTAAATTAGAAACTTCAGTTATTAATTAATTTTTATTTATGAACAACTTACCTTTAAGTTTTTAAAAATACAAAAACACCTTTGAAGTAAAGCTTCACCAATAAGAAACCTGGATAATTCCATTGTGACTAACATAACAGTTAGAATAAATTTTTAATCTTATTTTCTGTGTGCGAGCCTTATTTTTGTCACAATAGCAAAAACAAGATGTTATTCTTCTCCGCATAGATGAGTTGTTTAAGTTAATATACAAAAATAATAATATTACTTTCATTTTTGGTAGTTAGGGACCATTTTGATCAACGTGACTAACATAACAGATTTGCAACCCTCAAAATTTTGTATTAAGTTCAACACAGTTCTCTAAAACTAAACCATAAATTATTATTTTTCCCTGATAGTATCTATGTGAAAGGTTACTTTCACATTAATAATTGTAAATTTGACATATATTTCAAATAATATTACAAAAAGTAGTATTTCAATAAAACTTGCCTGTGACTAACATAACGTGACTAACATAACACGCGATTACACATTTAACTTTAAGTGTATTACAAGTAATATTAATACAAATATTCGAATGCAAACAAGATTTTATTGAAGATTAACACACATGTTAACCTGTAAACAAAATTTCTAGTTACATTTTGCGTTTAAAGTAATAATGTCTGCGGGAATTTACAGATGGGTGCTACAAGACTTTCGAAACTTGAGTTTCTTAAATCCAAAATTTGTTCTCATTTGTGGGAACCACAAAGGTTGCCTCAGAGCTTTTTCTCAAGAAGAGAACTTCATAATTATTTTCATTCATGTTTAAAACCTGCCTACCATATTTCTTTTTAGACTTACAAGAGGTAAATACCAACACAATAAAATTACCCACTGTCTTAGTTTTTGTATCTCGGAACAGTCCGGGAGAATTTACTTCAAAATCATCAGCAGCTTCGTCTTCCACAAATTCTATTTAAAAAAAACTTCTTTTCTTGGGATATCATCCCCTGTATTTTTTATTAAACAAATTTTAAATTTTTCCATATTTACAACATATCATTATTACCGAAAAACCTATATGGGGATTCCCATTTTCAAAAGTCTAACTCTTTCTTTTCAGCCTTGTCACTTTCACTCAAAAATAAGCAGTTTATCTTCGATTCTTGTATTTTTTTATTACTGAAGAAATTCCTTTGCATAATTTCCAAAGTTTGCCCATGTAAAACGCTGCTCCACACGTTGTGCTATACATATGGGCACTTTCCATGACCTGTAGATGCTGGAGGCAGTTAGGTTGATATATGTTTTTAAAGTGAGAAGCAGCTCCATATGTTCATAGAAAAACTGATTGCCCAGCAATCCCGCATATTAGCTATAAAGTAATTTAAAATTCTTCCATTGAAGATGCAGACTTCATATGCAGAGTGCTTACTTGCTTCGCAAATTACAGCATAAAATTTCGAATGCAAGTTTACTATTAAAAGAACTTTTTTGAAAATAAATTACTGCAGTATATATGTTCACACTAATTTCTTTAAAATAAGATGTTCAATGAATTAATTCGCTTCAAAAATAGATTTAAGTATTTCTTAACGAGTAATGTTATGTTAGTCACACACAGTGATGTTATGTTAGTCACAAGTCCTATGGCCAGAAAAAAGGAAATTCTTTATGAACAATCTTATCAATCTAACTGTACCCATCCCATAGAAGAGATCAGGGGGGGGGGGGAATATAAAAAATATTATTTCCAGAAAGGAATAACTGAATTAATTCATGTTTTTGTGACTAACATAACAAGTAAATCAGACTGAATACCTATTAACTTTGCAATATTAATTTTATGATAAAACAAAAAAATATATATATTTCAGTAAAGCAAAAGAACCATTCTTCAATAATTAAAAAAAAATTCATTATTATTTGCAGTTTTTTTAACTATATATGAATGTGAAAAGTTAAAAAAATATGCGATGTTTTGGGTAACTGCATATGTTATCTTTACAGCCATTTTTCAGGGGTTTGGAGTAATATTTTGTGAAAATTTATGTTAAATTCTAAAAATTTGAAAAATTATCTTTAAAATGATGTATCACAATATATATATATTGAAAGATGAAAAAACCATGTCTAGGTTGACATTTACATGGAATTACCCACCTAGCAAAAAGTGTTAGGAGCCAATCTGAAAATAATCCTGTCTACTAGCTAGGATAAAAATCAAATGGGGTAGGAAGCTCAACCCAATCCTCACTTCATTCAGCCCCCCCCCCCTCTTTATGTTGCTTTTGTTTTGTAAAGCTGGAATATGTTCCATTTCAGGCCACTAATAAAGACTGCCCCCCCCCCCCCCCAGTTGCTAATGCAAGGCATAGAAAATTCATCTTCTGTTTGGTTGTTTTTGTTTTTTCTTTTCACTGAAAGTATATCACACACATTCTATCATGTCCCTCCTCTCTCAATTCACTCTTTGCAACACCTGCCCTGCACCTGCATGTATTTTCTTTATTTCACATATTAGACAACAAATAGCACTATTTGTGCATACATATTATTTGGACTGCAACCTTCCAGCCTCTGTGGAGGAGGGTTGAGTAGGATTACTTTTCCATTTATTAGATGGAAATCAAAGCTCTAAAAGAAAATGGTAAAAATAATGAAATTGGGATTGTCCAAAAGAATTTTTTAAGGATTAAAATAAAAAGTGATTTAAATCAATGATTTTTAAAAAAAAATCAATTGATTTAAATCGCGATTTAAATCGCTGATTTAAATCAATTGATATAAATCATTGACACCCTGAGTAAAAGGATCGCTGAAAGTTTAAGAACCATTTCTCAACAAAGAAGGAAACAGAACTCGTAGTAAATGTTACAGTGCCCATGGCAGACTGTTTATCAAGTCCATAAAATTGTTCATTTCGAAGAATGCCTAAACATACAGGCCATATAAAATGTTGATCTGGCTCCGGCTATGCCACACTGCATCCTCTCTTTACATTCTGCACAGAAATACCGGATTTCGACAGCACTGTAAACACGAGAAAAAGAATCATCCTTCCCTCTCGATGACATTCCCGAGTGATATCAATAGCTTTTTTATATTTTTCGAGTCCAAGAACGATTGGTTCCTTCGTTTCTCATCCACCTTTAAGCCCACCGCATTCCGCTCCTTGACATTTTCCAATAGTGTCCCCGCGAATTTTGCCCTAATATGGAAAGGGTCCCAGGGCGCCCTTCCCACGGCTGTTCGAAACACACAAAAAAGAAAAAAAGAAAGTTCGTCTGGTTCCCCGGTGATTCCAAATTCTAAACGAAAATGTCTTCTTCTCCTCTGTTCGATCCTTGTTTCGAAGGGAGAAGACCACACGAGGAAATAATAAGGATACAAAGAAAGGGGGACGACTGTCTTATTGATAAATTGTCCCTTGTTTTCAGTTCATCCTCAGTGGATGGATTTTTCGAATGGGGAGCGGTGTTTTATATCCAGAATGGATCAGCCCGGACTTTTTCCTGCTAAGTTTTCCGATACATCTTCACTTTCGTATTTCCAAAAACTGTTTACTCCCCCGGGGAAGAAAGATGACACTTATTTCTCCTCTTTATCATAGGAATAGATATTCTCTTTATTTGAAAAGTCTGCTCCCCTAGTTTAGTTTCCGAAACGACTGTTCATCTTGCCGAAACATAAAGGAAACAAGTGACGGAAATGTAGAAGCAATATACAGTTCTGCTTGTCACTGGAAGATTTGTATCTACGAAAATGGCAAACTCGGAGTGTCTTAAATAAATTAAATGATCGAAAAATAGATTCGAAGCACGATACTCTTGACATATAGCTTTTTCTCTTTCCTACAGAAAGTATACGAAGAATATTTCTATTAATTTTTAAATATATCTACTCTAGTACCATTGACACAAAACATAAACAGTGACGAGGTCAATTTGACCATCAGAAGAATATTCGGTCGTAATAGGGAAATGAAAATCGACACCATTTTTGTCTACCTAACTTAAACAAAATGCGTCGTTTTACCCTTTCCACACAATAGGTGCTAACGTGTGTAACAAGTAACACGTACTAGCAACTTATTAATTTCACTGCTGAATGCGCATTTTTAAATTAATATATTGGATTTTCCGTTCAATCTCTGTAGTATTTTAAGGGCCGTGGTGGCCCGATCGGTAAGGCATCGGACTCGTGTCCGGAGGGACCCAGGTTCGATCCCAGCAGATCAAAGATCCACCGTCTTGATTAATGGTGGCTGGGAGGCGTTAAAAATGTCGTGGTCACAAAGTCCTCCAAGTGAAACGATACCTCTGGGGGTGCTGGGCCTAGGGTTTGCTCGACCCTAGGTTCTGGTTCAAAATTAAGAACAGAGCGCTCTTCAGGGCCCTATCCCGGTTAAACCACGAAGCTGTGGCAGGTACGGGGGACCCTGGAGTGTGAAATGAAATGTAGTATTTTAAAAACAGAGATTAAAACTCTTTAAAATTATGAAGGAAAAAAATAAAACTCGTCCCTCTCCCCTTCAATTTGAATTTATTGCTTAAGAACTAAGTAAAACATAATACTGATGAAATAAAACTCATATACTTTTCTTGTAAGATTTAACTGTCAACGATCCATGACCCAAGTAGAGGAATATGTGTGTTACATAATAAGAAAAAAAAATACATACACTGAAGTGACAAAAGTCATGGGATACCTCTTAATATCGTGTCGGCCCTCCTTTTGCCCGGCGAAGTGCAACAACTCGACGTGGCATGGACTCAACAAGTCGTTGGAAGTCTTCTGCAGGAATATTTGAGCCATGCTGTCTCGATAGACGTCCATAATTGTGAAAGCGTTGATGGGGCAGGATTTTGGGCACGAACAGACCTCTCGATGGTGTCCCATAAATGCTCAATGGGATTCATGTCGGGCGATCTAGGTGGCCAAATCATTCGTTGGAATTGTCCAGAATTTTCTTCAAACCAATTGCGAACAGTTGTGGCCCGGTGACATGGCGCATTGTCATCCATAAAAATCCCATCGTTGTTTGGGTACATGAAGTCCATGAATGGCTGCAAGTGATCTCCAAGTAGCTGCACATAAGCATTTCCAGTCAATGTTCGGTCCAGTCGCACTAGAGGACCAAGTCCATGCCATGAAAAAACAGCCCACACCATTACGGAGCCACCACCAGCTTGAACAGTGCCTTGCTGACAGTTTGGGTCCATGGCTTCGTGGGGTCTGCGCCACACTCGAACCCTACCATCGGCTCTTACCAGCTGAAATCGTGACTCATCGGACCAGGCCACGGTTTTCCATTCATCTAGGGACCAACCGATATGCTCACGTGCCCACGAGAGTCGCTGCAAGCGATGTCGTTCTGTCAGTAAAGGCACTCGAGTCGGTCTTCTGCTGGAATAGCCCAAGAAATCCAAATTTATCCGCACAGTTCTAGCAGACACGTCCATTGTACGTCCCACATTGATTTCTACGGTGATTTGACGCAGTGTTGCTTGTCTGTTAGAATTTACGACTCTTTGCAGACGTCGCCGGTCTCGATCTTTAAGTGCAGGCGGTCGACCACTGCGCTGTCCATGGTGGGATGTTATGCCTGAAATTTCATACTCTCGGCACACTCTTGACACAGTGGATCTGGGAATGTTGAATTCTCTAACGATTTCCGAAATGGCATGACCCATGCGTCTAGCTCCAACTAACATTCCGCGTTCAAAGTCTGTTAATTCACGTCGTGCGGTCATCATCACGTTAAAACCTCTTCACATGAATAACTTGAACAGAAATGAAAGCTCTGTAAAAGCACTGCGCATTTATACCTGTTCTATGCGATGCTACTGCCATCTGAAAATTTGCATATTGCTATCCCATGACTTTTGTCACTTCAGTGTATATATATATAGAAATAAAGAGTTCTTGAAATTAGTACATACGTACTTATTTATAAAGTTTTCGTTTTACTAAAAAAGTAAATGTTCTTCTAAATACGAATTAAAAATTTCTGAGAAATATACAGACTAACTGGAATAAGATTGCTTTGACAAAAATCAATACAAGTAGAATTTATAAATTTCATACTCTTCTCCAATAGGGCCTTTATCCCTTTTATTTTTACCGTATCTTTTAACGAATTGATAAAATAGTATTTAATTTTGTTTCATACAGTTATGTCATGTTTTCTGGTAGTGTCCCAATTCTTGCTAGGTATTCACAATAGAATCCAATCTGGTTCAGCCGAGGAGTTTTGAATTTTGTCGGACAAAAAAGCAACAGCAAATACGTAATTTTGAGTCTTCTTTGTCTAATAATAATCAATACTTGTTTCCAAAATAAACAACTTTAGTCATTAAAGAAATTGCAGGTCAGAATGTAGGGGAACGTGGGGTAAAGTAATAGTGGAATATTTACGATGATTTTAGCGCCACCTATATTTTAACTACTTGTTAGTTGCATATGCAATCTATTGCAGTCAGGAAAAAGTCATCAATCAAGATTAAAGCACACGACAATACAAGCCATTTTAAAAAAGTGATGCTCATATTGCAATATTTAAATTGTACGTCAAAAATATTTTGGTTATTGCAAATGTTAAAAATCTTGTGCTATTACTGTTTTAGTTATTAATTGGGATCTACTAATATTCGGTGCAGTATTTATTTCTTTTATGCTTAGATTTTGTGTTTTTTTTAAAGCAATTAGTCAATTTCATGCGGAGCAAAGTGAATCGGGCAAAGTTAAAGACACTCATTTGCAAAAAAGAAAAACGAAGCTCCAAGAAGGCTCTTAGAATGAAACGAAATTATGGCAACGATTGATATTGCGGTTCATTTCAGATATAGTTTATTTCATTTACTAATTTATCATTACTTAAATCTCACTTATCCATTTATTAATGAATTCATTTACATTCCTTGCACTGCAAAAAATGAACTGTTTGTTTTAATACGGGCAGATGAGGTTCCAATTTAAAACTGTAAAATGCACAGTAATAAACTGTAAAACTAGCAATTTTACTGTTTCTTACTGTAAAATTAGAAGTTTTAGTTTATTGCCGTAAAATTTAGCTGCATCATAATGTAAAAACAACAGCATACTGGCAGCAGATGTTCCAGTTTAAAATTGTAAAATGCACGGTAATAAACTAAAATTAGCAATTTTGCAGTTTATTACAGCAAAATTAGCAATTTTACAGTTTAGTACTGTAAGAGTAGAAATTTTACAGTTTATTACTGTAAAATTAGCAATTTTACGGTATATTGCTATAAAATTCGCTCTCTTATACCGTAAAACCATTCATTTTTTACAGTGTAGTTCAATAATTCAGAGAAAGTTAATCCAATAAATCAAGAAAAATTTCCGCCTGTATTTGAAGGTATAAACTTATTGCAAAAATCAAAAATAATGTTTCAATGCAAGCTTTATTTTCAACCACATTATTATTTCTTAAAAAATTGTCATTTTAAAGACAAATTTCCAGAGTAGTTATCTGCGATAAACAAGTTGCATCTCGCTTCTCCGCAGCTAGAGTAGTATGACTGGGTAACCCCTTTTACACAATGAGCAAAATTACGATCTTGCTCTAGTGTCGGGGGAACTATGCGTGTTGATGGAAGTTCCTGCGTAACGCTGCATAAAAATGTTCTAGAATTCGTGGACCTCCTAGCGGAATAAATATATTTATCAATAACGAACATTTTATCAAAGTGGTGAACACAACTGCTGTTCTTTCTTAGAAAAAAAACATCTTTTTCAATATTTTCTTGTGCTTAACTTTTATGATTAAATATTTGTTTCTCTATGCAAGCTCAAAAATGCTCCCTTTTCTGCAGTCATTACACGCTTAGCTTTCAAAACAGGGTGTAAAAAAATCAATGATTTTTTTTTTTAAATAAAAAAAATCGGATTTTTTTTATTTAAATCAGATTTTTTTTTTATTTATATCGGATTTTTTTAATTTTATTTTTTTAAATTAGAAACTTTAGTTATTAATTCTTTTTTATTTATGAACAACTTACCTTTAAGTTTTTAAAAATACAAAAACACCTTTGAAGTAAAGCTTCACCAGTAAAAAAAACAGAAAAAGTGTTAGGAGCCGATCTGAAAATAATCCTGTTTACTAGCTAGGATAAAAAATCAAATGGGGCAGGAAGCTCAACCCAATCCTCACTTCATTCAGCCCCCCCTCTTTATTTTGCTTTTGTTTTGTAAATCTGAAATATGTTCCATTTCAGCCACTAATAAAGAATGCCCCCCCCCCCCTCCAGTTGCTAATGCAAGGCATAGAAAATTCATCTTCTGTTTGGTTTTTTTGTTTTTTCTTTTCACTGAAAGTATATCACACACATTCTATCATGTCCCTCCCCCCTCAATTCACTCTTTGCAACACATGCCCTGCACCTGCATGTATTTTCTTTATTTCACATTTTTGACAACAAATAGCACTATTTGTGCATAGATATTATTTGGACTGCAATCTTTCAGCATCTGTGGAGGGGGGATGAGTAGGATTACTCTTCCATTTATTAGATGGAAATCAAAGCTCTAAAAGAAAATGGTAAAAATAATGAAATTGGGATTGTCCAAGAGAATTTTTTAAGGATTAAAATAAAAAGCGATTTAAATCAATGATTTAAAAAAAATCAATTGATTTAAATCGCGATTTAAATCACTGATTTAAATTGATTGATTTAAATCATTGACACCCTATTTCAAAATATTTTATTGCAAGTTATTTCAATATGGCTTCATTAAAATATTAGAAAACTTCATTTTCTTGACCAGTTCAAAAATTCCAACCGTAACTCGGTTGTTATTCCTTTTCGTATTTTTAATGCAAATATAAAATACTCCAGTAAAATTGGGAGACTACACGGCAGCACAGAATTATGCCCCCCCCCCCGCCTCCCGATAAAACCGTGGATTATAAGAGTTAAAATTGTAGTGCGCCCACAAAAGTCCCTTATCACCATAGTAACGTCGAATCGTCTACTGTATATTCATAACAGTGGTGTCTAGGTGAACCTATGGCGCAATGCTAACAGGTGGGGCAAGAGGAGAAAAGTTGTGTCTAGGTATAGAAAAGTGGTCATGCGCTACTGAACAAAACCACCTACGGCTACAAGTGGTGCAAAACTGCTGTTGTTTTTGTAAAATTCTCAAAATACAAATACGCGTTTAAACCATTCTAAAAAATGTCCACAAAGTATTTTTTCGTATCCATGCGATGATTCTCTCTACAACTTTGTAAATCACTTCTCTCTCCTGTATCTTCCGTTTTCCAGATAGAAATTCTAACTCCGCAGTTTTACAATAGGTGGCGCCTTAGATTCAGTAGCGCATGTCTACTTTACTATACCCAGATACTTCGTATAAATATACTAGCAACGGTTCCAAAATTACGAGGGTGGGAAGGAACTTTAGTGAGCACACTGTACGTTTTTTCTGATAATAATTTGTACTACAACGCAAGCTAGATTAAACGATTCCTTTGGTCAAAAGAAAACGAAGAATGCCTGTTTGCTTTGTAAATAACATATAGTGATATTAACTGGCCTTGTGCCAATGTACAAGGTGCCCTGAAATAGACTGACTGTTTTCAAAAATTCATAACAGGAAAATGATTAAGGTTATTAAAATAATTCTTGTATAAAATTCATGTGACAGAGCATAAGATTTTCATCCCATAATTCCTAATTTTAGTTCAAAAATTTTCAGTAGCGGCACATCGGAAATAAACTCGTTAATGACAGAAAATAATTAAAAATCACATCTTTTTTTTCCTCAAAAATTTTGAATGAAAAAAATTACACAAAAAAAATCGAGACGTCCATTGTTTGCTGTAATTACATGTCGTAAACGGAGGTCGAAATTAGCAAAGACTTTCTGTGAAGTTTTCCATTCGTCACTGATTTATTTCTGTAAGTTTGAAAAGTGATGGAGAATTTTATCGATATACTGTATCCTTAGAAAATATTCGACTTAACAGAAATTCTGTGAGGAAAAAATTATAATCTATCACAGTGGTGGCCAACCCGCGGCACGCGTGCCACAATGTGGCACGGCAGACCAGTTACAGTGGCACGCGAAGACTTTTTGAAAAAAATCCAAAATTGAGGAAAAAATGTCGATCTCAAAAATATTGATAAAAACTAAAACCCTTAAACTGATAAATGTCATGATATTGTGACAATTAAGTGTCAGGAGGCTGGCTTAAAAATTGTCTGAATTACAATATTTCAAAGTACTTAGCGTTAGCTTCGGACATCCAACGGAAGCTGTGACGCTACAGATAATGCTTTGTAAAGCCCATTTGTGCTTGATACGAATGAAACTTTCGATGCTGCAGAATGGATTCCTGATCTGCAATAGTTTCAACTACGGGTGATGAAATTGTTTTAAAAAAGTTAACTCTGCAAGTAAAATTAAGAAACCAGATTTGACAAAATTTGGCATGATTGCACAAATGAAGACCCTTAAATTGTTTTTGTTACATTACTTGAAAATAATTTGGGAAAAAAACTTCAAAAGTGTCATCGAATTATATATCACAAGTTTCTTGCCAAGGAAGGAGACTTTTTCTCTGTTGGTGACCTTGTAGATTTGACTGTATTAACAAACTACGAATTAGAGCTCTGAATGTTTTGTGAACTTTTCCCAGGAGAAAGAGGAGAGTATGGCAAGTTATTCCTTCATTAAAATGTGCAATAGTTATCCAAAGGAAAAATAGTCATAAGATTTAAGAATTTTAGGGAGTGTGTTTTCAAAATATCTGGAAGGAAAGCAATGAGGACTTGCTACTTAGAAATGGAGAATAGCGAACTAATTTAGCTATGCCATCTCTTAATATCCCACGTTTAAGTAATTTAAATTTAAGATTGTTCAAAAAAAAAAAAAAAGGTTTCCTAAACCAGTAGAGGCCATCTACATTCTTTTATGATGAAACTTCTGAAATGTTACTGTTCATGAAACAGTTTCTTTCCCTGCACTTTGGAGAAAGAAGAATAAAACATTAAATTTAATACTAAAAGTATCAACCGAAATTTAATAATTTTCCAATGGTATATGGAGAAAATTTTACACCGATTTTAAGTATTCATTCAGTGTTAGGTTTGATGATTTTCAGGATCATAAAAAAATGCTGATATTTTCAAATTGTTTGGTTATTTCTCTGCAAGACACTATTTGTTACCCTTCTGAAATACAAATCGGAATTACTGACCTTTTGCATTGGTAATCAAATATAAGAACTTACTTCAACAGAAAGTCACCCACGTTGTATAGAAATTTGGAAATTTGTAACAACAATTTTTTTTTCACATTTACACACTTTAGCCGTCTGATGCTGTTGTATATTTGGCTAAAAATACGCTTCTAGACAAATTTTTTTTTTGTTATGAATGCAGAAAAATCGAAATACCGTTGAATATTGTTTGATTGCACTTAAAACAGTTAAATTTCTTAGGATTCTCAAGAACTAATCCTAAAATTAAAGACTTGGTAGAAAAGATGCAGACTCATAAACCACATTAAGTACAGACTTTATTTTTTATAATAGAATGTTTGATGTTATTTGTTTCTATTTTAAGCATTAGCCAACTGACAGAATCTATAAAAATGTTTACTAACGATAACTCTTAAGTTCGGACTTGTTTTATCTTTATTATCATTTAAATTTAAATTACCCAGATTTACGAGAAAAAATGTTTCATTTGAGTAAGAATTACATAATCAGCCAGCATAAAATCTATTTTTAACTTAAAAAAATCAATTTGTTGAAAAAATACAATGTGGCACGCTGAGTTTTTTCTCTCCAGATAGTGGCACTCGCCCTAAAAAGGTTGACCACCCCTGATCTATCACATGAAGACGGTTTTAGAAAAAAAAAAAAAACTATGTTCCTTAAACTACACAGGTTTCTCGCTATAATTTCTTGAAAACCGCTAAGTCAACCAACATTACAGTCGAAGGGGGAAATTTAGAAAACATTGTAATCGTGCTTCATTCATTGAAAATTTGAAAAATAGAAAAATTAATTTGATTTTCAAAAAAATTTTGATTAACGGGGTTACTCTTTGCAGCACCATTAATTGAAGAAATTTTGAACTAAAATTATTTCCGGACACCCTGTAAGATTCCTTCTTTTTTCTTTTTTGAAGAACTAGTCCCAGGTATCACAAAGTCGAAGATAAGTTTTATTTTCTGGGGGAAGGGGTCAATGATCGAAGAAGCATTTGTAGACGTTTGGGAATAGGAGAGGGAGGCAGTGCAGAAAACCAAATATTTTTAGGGAATTTTTAACTGACATTGGTTATGTTTTTGAACTATTTTTTTTGAAAAGTAATGTTGCTGAATTACTAAAAGTAAAGCTTGCTTCATCAAAATGTAAGCAAATGTTTTTTCAGATAATTTAAATTATTATTATATCAGACAGCATGAATTCAATACTTTACAAGTTTTGTTGGTAAAAAAGATGTGTCGCACGTAATTGGTAAATATACCAATGATATAAGGACTT
Organism: Uloborus plumipes; assembly: GCA_038373865.1. Taxonomy (NCBI): domain Eukaryota; kingdom Metazoa; phylum Arthropoda; class Arachnida; order Araneae; family Uloboridae; genus Uloborus; species Uloborus plumipes. The sequence goes on along the minus strand of JAXGGA010001472.1, from coordinate 96,059 downwards.
CGAATTAGACGTGAAATAAAGTATACATCTCATCTCTGTTCTCAATACTAAAAGGTGTCACTACGGCCCAAATAAGAAAAGTGATGCCAGTCTCGATAAAATTTGGTGCCCCACCCTTCACAAGAGAATACAAATATTTTTAAAGTAGTAGTCTAAGGAAAAAGGAAAAAAGAATGAAATTTAATATGTTTTAATTCTAATGAGCGAATGGCTCCCAGGTCCAGACTCGAAGGACAGTGAATAAATCAGGCCATGTTCTTTTCATCATATTTATTGTAATCCATATGATATATTGTAATCCATATGATTAATTGTAAGGTGGGCTGTTCGATATACCGATATATCACCAAACATCGATATATATTTACTACACTGTTAAAACTACTGGTTGCGATTAGCACCTTTTAGGGGTGAAACGCTTGTAGCACCAGCGGCACCCAGGAGGGAGCTAAGATTTTAACCGTAGCTTGGGTGAAAAACTGGCACATCATCCCAACGTGCCCGCTGGGTGAAAGATGCACTGTTAAAACTACTGTTTGCGATTGGCAACTGTTAATTAATATCTCCTGTTCTAATTAGCGGAGAGAAAAGTGCTAAAACTTTTCTTTTTCAGAAAAAAAAAACCTTTCCAGCGATATATAAGGTTTTGGGGTGGAGGAAGGTCCCCCCGCTCAATTATGGCGGATACACTAAAAATGAGACTGATTAATTAATTAAAAAATAACTAATTCGAAATTTAGAATTTGGCCTTCGAGATGCATTACACGGGGATACGTTCGAATTTTTGTGCCAAGTTTCAGGTCTGTAGGTACTGTGGTGGATTCTGGCCAGCGGTTACAAACGTACAAACAGAGCCCGTCATCTTTATATATAGAGATAGAAAATGCAAGACATTACAATGTTATAACGATAAGCTGAAAAATACGCAGTAGTCAAATGAAACAATTTTAAACGTGTTTGTAAGAAAAGCAGTCGAAAACTTTGTACAATTAATGAAGTTAAAAAAGTCCCCAGTGAACAAATTACAATTTTCGCAACTCAAACATCCAGTTCAGGGTCTTGATAGATGGGGTATTTATAATATTTCATGCCAATGTAAATTAACTTATGTAGGACAGACACGACGCACTCTAAAATTCCGTGTTAAAGAACATGAAAATTGTGTTAAAAAACAGGATTTCAAACGCTCTTCCATTGCCCAACATTGTTGGTCATGTGGCCATATTTTTGATTTCTCCTCTGCAAAAATTATCCATAGTTGTTCTTCGATTTTTGATTTAGATTTTTGGGAATCCTATTATATCTGGAAAAATTCTGATTTAGTTGTCAATGATCTGTCTAGCACCCTTCCTTTCCCTAACATTTGGAAATCTCTTATTTAAAAACTTTTTCGTCTGTCACGTAATCTTTGTTGCGCAGTTGTCGTGTTTAACCCATGACGTAATAGTTTCTGCGTACCTACTCTTCCTCTTCTGTTTATTTACCCTCACGTTTCTCGTATTCGTGGTTCACTTGACTGGTGTCAGTGAACCATCATCTTTTTGCACTGATGATGGGGCTTCATTTACAATAGCCCCGAAATAGCTATTTGCTAGAGTTTTCTAACTCTTTTTAAACCTTTTATTTGTACTTGTAGACACGTTGTCTTGCATTTTTAACTTCAATTTTAAACGTGTTGGAAAGTTCTAATAGTAAACTATGATAAAATGCCTGTAGGTACTTACGCGAGTATTTGAAGATAATGTGAGACCAAATAATGTGAGTAAATGCAGTTGTATTTATCCAATGCGAAAGATGAAGCAAATTCCTTCGGTGTAACGTACCATCAGCCATTAAAATAGATGTAAATAAGTCCGAGCGCATGTGCTATTCTCTACGTTCTGCTATTGATGGGTTAATAGCACCTTCGGAAGATTCACCCAGTGAAGTGAGTGAAGTGTCCAAGGGCATCGAATCCCGACGTTCTAGCCAGCATGGCGCCCTACGGCTCCGTATTTTCACCCTATGTTGAATAAAGTTACCCCTTTGGCTCCCATAGTTTTTGCAGCGTAATATTTTGAATGGAAAAGCCTCTCCCCCACCCCACGGGCAAGCCCTTCTTTAGCTATTATTATTATTAGAAAAAAATGCTAGAATATTAATTGACTGAACACATTGTACTAATGAATAAACTTCGGACTGGTGCTATCAAATATTTCACCATTTAAAATTTCATAACAAAAGCAAAGATTTTATTTAATAGCTAAAACTTATTAACAAAGTTTACAATAGCAAATACTAGAAAGTAAGCACGGTTGCTCTAAATAAGTAGCAACAATGCATGAATTTCTAGTTATAGTTGCAACTATGTCACAAAAGTAACAAAAGAGACTAGATAAAGTTCATATCAGGTAGGCTGCCATGTGTTTCCGTCCAGAATTTTCAGTCGTGACGTAGACTTTAAACAAATATCCACCCTTCTTCTACAAAAAAACAAAGAATAAACTTTTAGCTCAAGCAAATAGACATTTAATTTTGTTAAAAATATCACACGGTCCTTTAGCAGAAAAGCAGAAATTCTTCTTTGGCATGCCCTCAGTGATAAACTAAAGTCACAGAAAGAAGAAAACAATACACTAAAATGTTAGATGATTAGTGAGTTAGTGTCAATCACAAAGCTGAAACAATTTAGCAACTAAGAAGTTTATGAAGAAAGAACGGCATCCTCAAAAAGAAAACGACAAAAATTTCAAAGTCCAAGCATGTAAACAAAATTTCACAACGTGAGATATCAGACAACTTCGTCCTCAGTCATCGCCTCTATTAATACCTTCAAGAGTTCTCCATTTAACAAGACAGGGTCGCTGTCAACAACGAAATTCCAACCAACTTTGACACAAGACCCCGAAAGGATTCGGCCACATTAACCACTAAGCTATGCCAATACCAGTCAAGGTGGCACTGGTTATGCCTACTTGCTGTACTGTATACATATCCGCTGTACCGACACCAGGGCCGTGGTAGCCCGATCGGTAAGGCGTCGGGCTCGTAACCGAAGGGTCCCGAGTTCGATCCTAGCCGATCAAAGATTCAAAGATCCACCGGGGCGTTAGTGAAGAAGGGGTCGCAAAGTCCTCCAACTGAAACGATATCTTTGGGGGTACTGGACCAGGGGTTTACTCGACCCTTGGTCTGGATCAAAAACAACAGAGGGCCTTTCAGGGCCCCAGCCCGGTTGAACCACGAATTGTAATGGGCACGGAAGACCCTGGAGTGTGAAGTGTACCGACACCAAACTTTAATCTAGTTTAAAGAAATAACCTTAGCTTGCCGAAGACTGATCGGTAGAGACTTAAGTGTGACCAAGTTACACCACGAGGACTCAACCACGTCAGGGTAATTATTTTACCTGATAATTAAGAAACTCCTAGCAACATTGGAAGAAATGAGCATTAGTAGAGTTAATGCAATCGAAACACTGCATCTTCCCATAAAAATTTCCAAATAGCCCATTTGGCATGATTGCAAATGTTCTTTAAACACAGTTAAGCTGGTTTCAGGCTGGGAGCGAAAGAAATTTTCGCTTGTACAGTTTTCAATACATCATTTTTACGCATGGTTTTGTATTGTTTATTCTTAGAGAGACAAAAAAAAACGAAAAACCAATGAATAAATTTAAAAAATACATCTAGCATAATCCAACCCATCCAGTTTCTTGACTTAAATTCCTGTTTCGTATTTCTACCCCCCCCCCCACCCGCGCCAAGAGAAATTACGCAAATTCACATATAATAGCATGCATCATATAATTTTAATTTAGCCCCAACTTCTAATTTAATAACAATAAATGTCTTGAATCAATGTAAGCAGTGGCGTAGCGCTCCCACAGCCCCCCCCGCGGGGGGGGGGTGCAAGAGGTTCGTGGGCGCACGATCCAGAAAAAAAACGCACTAAACTTGAACGGGAAAAATATTTTCTTATATTTTAAAGGGGGTGCACCTTAGTCTATGTACACTACTGAATGTAAGACACGTGTAATACTTATTTAGGAGGTACTAAAACGAAATAAATAATATGTTACAGCACCAAAACACTTAATTAAGCAATCATATTGCGCAATAGATACAGGAGCACATCAGCTTTAAATTCTGGAAAATGAATACAAAATAGATTGTCCGTTTTTTGTTTTCGTTGGAATCATAGCAACGAAGGTCATTCAACTTAAATATGCCTTTGTATAATTCCCTTCTTAATGCTCCGGCTCCCCTTCCCTTCCCTGACGTAAATGGATTAGAATTTAATAAGGTGAAACTTCATAGAATTTTAATTTCATAAATTTATCAGCGTTCAGTACCTAATACAAAGTTAATACTGCCGTGAGAATGGGTTAAGAGCAGAAACTCAAAAAATTTCACTTTTCTCTTTCTTTTTCACATTTTTTGTCTTCTATTGTACAAGCTTTGCATATTATTCGCCGAAAATAAAGCACGGAAAAAAAAATTGCATTCCGACATTTCCCTATCCCTATTGTCAGTATGGAAACCAAAATGCATTTCTTCAAATACCACAAAAGCTCATTTAAGCGTAATCTTTTACCTTAGCGACAATATGGTCAGATTTTTGAGCTCAATGTTAGGTTAATTTCTGAAAGCGGCAAACATACCAGAAATTCTTCCCAATTGGAGTACATAAAGAAATCTAACTGGGTATCCCCCCCCCCCCAGTATACTTGAAGTTCTGTGTAAGTCACAATAGGGAAGTTTTAACTTATCAAATATTCCTACTTAAGACTACAAGATATTATTAAGAATTTACAAGACACGAAAATGATAGCTGTATTTTCAGCTTTCGCACATAAAAATTGTATTGCAGCTAGACGAGTTTTTCACTGCGGAGCTTTTTCTTCCTTCCGTAATCAATTAGTTTAAGTCTATTAATCCGCTATGAAGACTGAATTTGTCAAAGGGCAATCCAATAACCTGCCACGGGCTTAGTTTTAAACTCTTTGCGGCTAAAACAAAAGTCGTATTTGTAAAAATGCATTACTTGGCGACTTTTACTGTCTGTCCATGAAGACCGCGCCTAGCACTCCCGAATAGTTCCACTTTAAAAAATATAGATGGGTTGTCGGTGATAACTTTCGGATGTTTTCACTTTAAAACTTGCATTCGCTATATAATTTTGACATATTCAAGAAAACTATGTATTTGAAATTAGCATCATTCCACGTTGTTTGATACGGCTCTAAATGCTTATTATTCTTCCCTTTACTATTATCTTACCTAAACCCATATTTTGGTAAGATCAGAGAAAACCTGATGCATACGTAAATGTGGTTTACGTATGCGTCAGGTAACACGTAAATACGGAAGGTATTACCTAAAAAGACCAGACTGCCTTTGTACGACAGCCCTACTAAGCAGCGTTTTGAATGCAGCAAAAAAACATGTTTGCCCGAATTCGCTGTCCAAGAAGCTCACTGTATTGGTGGCGGTTGTAGAAGAGAGAAAAAATTCTGCGAGCCATGTGACGTCACCGTTACTTAAACTTATAAATTATTTAAAAAAAAATAATTGTAGTAATGCAAAAATTTTTCACAGATGATGTTCATGTATCATACAAAAATAAAATTAAAAAATCGAAAACTTCCCTATTACAGTTTGAGACGGAAACAAGTCAGTCCAAACTAATCTAACATGGCCGAAATTTGAGTTTATTTTATCAATAAAACCTTACATGTTTAGAACATAAAGTAAAAATAAAAGAATGTCAAAGCTAGAACACATAAGCCAAATAAATTGCATATCAGAAAAAGGCGGTATTTCTTCAATATCATTCAGATTTGTATCTATAATCTTATTTTGCGGAAAGAGAATATTTATTAGATTTCATTTCACTGCCTCAGAAGCATGGCTAGTATACTGCTGAGAAAACTGGCATACTTGGTACACATTCATTACACATAGGTTTTTATTCGTATGACTAATTAAGTATGCTGTATGCATTCAACACATGCATCAGTTATTGGGGGGAGGGGATATTTTCAAATAAGAAGAATACCACACAGCACTGATATTGCCATTTCTTTTTGAAAAAAAAGCACGCATTAACGGTTTACAAGGAAAACAAACGTTACTTTACTAAAGCAATACAATATGAATTTAGTTATTGTATCAGAGAGCTATTATATAAGAGACAAATAGTACTGCAATTACGTTTCATATTAGTTTACTTTTAAAAGACTTTTGAGAACAATATAATGAACTCTCGAAGGAAGAACAGAAATATTATTTAGTTATTTATTTTCCCTCTCTTTGATACTTTTCTTTTATAGATTATTGTTTCTCTTTTAAAGTAATGATATGAATTATTTTAAAACTTAAAAAAAAAAGAAAAAAAAGCCAAAGGAGACGTGATACATGCTTGTAGTCTTCAATAAATGACACTAAAAACATTAAAACTTTTTTTAAAGGACTGAAAGTTCTTTATAAAACGCGAAAACTACAAAAGTACATTGAATTGAAACGAAAACGATAAAAAAAATTACACAGTAGCACTTAAAATGCACAAGATCTAAAAAACACATCAACAAATACAAACAATAATAGAAGTTCCCAAAGTCCAAATGAAAATTTCCATTAATGAAAAACAGATATCCCGAAAAACGATTCCATAAAGAAAAGAAAGCACCATTGTTAAAAAATTAAAAAGCAACAGCGAACATGCAAGAATTAGTGCACAGAACCATCACAAGCAAAAGCAGAATTAGCAGGCAAAGATCTAAAAAGTTCAGCAAATATGAGAGATGGAGATTTCCTTAAGAAGGAGTGATGCAAGCATCGAGGCAAGCGGAGAGAATTTCTGGAGCATGCATCTGTGGAAGAGTTCTTACGTTCAGCCTGGCTCTTGGGCAAGTAGTGGAGGGCGCGCTTTCCACTGCCATCACGTAGGCTGGGGTCAGCCCCTGAAACGAAAACGGTGGGGTAAATCCATTAAATGCAGGCAATAACCTTTCAATTTAAATTTACCCATTAATGCCTGACATTTTTTTCCAAAGATATTTTATATACTGGTTACAAATAGTGTTTAATGGACAGGAAAAATAATTTTAAAAAATGTCAAAAAAAATTTTTTTATTAAAAAAAGAAAAATCGTCCTTAAAAAGGTACGCTAGACACCAGAGGGTACAGGATATAGCCCCAGCACCAGAGGGTATGATCGTTGCCCTGGATCAAGATTAATAACTGCAATTTTCATAATAATTCTTGCGTTCATGTTTGTGTGTTTAAAATTTAGTCGGGAAAAGATTTCAGAATTAATTTCGGAAATTACCTCGAAATTCAAGAAGCTCCTGGCTTTCGGAAGAGAGAGAGAGGGGGGGGGGGGGGTTGGCAGTAACATTTATCAATTTCAGACTTATAATTACATATTTTGAAATTGTTCTATCATTGTTTGTTTAAAACTTTTTTTAAAATAAAATTTCTCACCAATACGTTGAAAACAAAAAAGTGTCCGGAACGTTTTCTCTCGCTACTTTTAATACCAACAGAATTTTTCTTGAAGCACAAAAAATGGGAGCAATTTCATCTTTTTTCTGTTCCAGTAGCTTAATTCCTCATTTATAGAGTTTCAGCAGGCCCATCATTTCAAGTTTTTTCAGGGGGGTCAAAGGGTGCAAAAACAATGCAATTTCGCCGGAAAACTACAAAAAGCCCGCCCACCTATAAGCAAATGCATTGACTTCCCAAAGTCATGGGAGGGGGGCAATTGACCCCCCTAAATGACGGCCCTGGATTTCAGTTTTTATCCCCCCCCCCCTTTGTCATATTAATGTTTTTATCCGATTTTGAATACACCTTTTCGAGCTCAACATGCTCGCAGAAACTGCAGCATAATTTTCATGAATGAAAATGTTCATATTTGTGTGTCTTTGTTGGCGGACTACGCCACTGGCGGAAGCAGTTAAAATGCCACTTTCGAGCATGATCTGCGGAACAAGTGAATTGTGATAAAATTCTAAACCACACATTTCCAACAACGTAATACTTTAGGAAATTTTGCTTTGATCGAGTCGAAGAGGAATATTTGGTCAGGAAGATAAGTCCTATATCTTCCAGAAACAATTTACATAAATGTGTGAACTTGAGTTGAAACACGTTTTCTTTTAGCTATATTGCCGTGCTAAGCGCGAAAGTGGTATCTACAGACTAGCTCAAACTGAGATATTACTCTTTGAAGTTTTGCTCCATCATGTATTTGATTCAAATCATAATTTTTCAGAATTTTTTTTTCAAAATATTACTCGTGCTCAAATGACCATATAATATCATATTTATGTAAAATATGTCACAAACAACCACCTGGTGAGGATAACTCAATTTTGTTAAAAAGTGCAGATACGACTTTTGAGCATAGCACAGCAGTATATACGTCTCACTTCTAATCAAATACGCAAAAAACCTCAGACTAGACAATATGCAGACGTTTATTTTAATTGTAATATGCATTCCTGCAAAAGAACAGGTACTTTTTGCTGAGTCGATTGACAATAGTTTTTTTTCCTTCTCTCGTTCCATTTCATTTTTTTAAAATCCGTTTTCATTAAATCTAACATCTAAATGACATTCTCTCTTTCTCTCTCTCTCATGCATCATTACCCAAAACATTAAAAATGTAAAAAAAACACAAATCTAAAAAGAACATAATTTAATAACGCTAATCATCACATACACGAACACAAAAAATAAAAAAAAGTAAACTATTCATTATTTTTCGAATATTTTTCAAGCAGTTTTTTTCGAAAGAGCGTTTTATCGCACAACTCCTGTTCCAGAGTAAACAATAAATGGTTATTTTAACCTCATTTTATGCGAACTTTATCATCGCATGGTTGAAGAAAATGACTCGCTCTGCCATCATACTAAAAAGAAGAATGATAAGAAGCGTGCATGCAAAAAAAGAAGAAAAAAGCCCTAAAAATCATGAGGATAGTTGAGATAAGTTTAAAAAGTGAGATGCTTCAAGTTTTATTTCCACATAAATCAGAAAGTAGAAAACAATAGATAGTTAAACGAAAAAGGTTTTGAGATACTGAAAAAATGAATTAGTGGTATCGTATCTTACCTATTTACACCTCAAAACAAACTTTTTAGTCTAAGGACTGAGTTTCAGAAGAGAAAAAAACGTATTAATAAAATTTTATTGATCTGGTCCACATGGTAAATTTTCAAACTAATCACGTGTTTACAAAAAAAAAAAAAAAAAAAAAACATCAAAATCCACATGAAAAATGGATTATCGGGATAATATTTCGTTATCCGGGATAATATTTCGTTTCGTTTCGTTATTATAAATTGTTTTCCGACTTTTACCCTCCTTCAAATAAACTCAAGAGTTTAGTTGGTTTTTCGCTTAAAATTTATTGAACGATAATTGAAGAGTCCTTCTTCAAAAAAATTGACTAGCTCTGTTTTTTTCTTCTTCTAATTTTAAAATTTCTTGAACAATAATTACCACCGTACTTCTTCAAATAAATTGCTGAGTTTGTTTCGATTATTATTTCGTTTCTGTGTTTAGAATGTTTCGAACGGTTTTTAAGTACAATTCATTGTTCAACACTGCTTTGAAATTAACATCGCCGTTCTTAGTCAACAGCAACGGATCTTAATGCGCTTCCAAAAAAAAAAAAAAATTGAGCGCATTGGTATATCTTTCGACATTTAAGCGTTTTCTGCTACCAAAATGGCATTTGTGAGTCCATAAAGAAATTCAAGCTGATTTTTACAGCCAATATTCTTAGGTTTTCAAACATCAATAATCAAACCTCTTCTATGCGGTAGTCGATCTTAGTACGACTCCCAAAATGTAAAAAATGGCAAAACATAGATAAAATAAAAAGTGTATTACAGATAAAAGCAATTAAAAAGTGCAGTCATGAATACTGTTAAGCACAATACGTCTCACGTCGCAGGATAAGGAGAAATTTATTGTTAGTTGCACAGACACACATAATTTACATTGTAAAATCAAGACAAGGTTTTTAATACCTCATTGGACCTGTAAGAAAGGTTTTTTAAAGGTAAGAAAACAATACTGCATGACAGTAAAAGTATGAATTTTTTTAAATATTAAATAATAAAATAAGTTTAATAATAAATTCAACAGTACATACTGTACATTTATTTCGTGCATCTTTACATTTTGACTTTTAGAAAATGACCTAAACATAATCTGAATCGCCTTATAAAAAAAGTAGAAGTAGTGTTGAATATTTTGTCTACTACTTTCATGGGTGCGCCGAGAAGGGCAAAAATTCTTAGGGCCGAATTCAAGTGAAACACCATTGCAATCGCTTCGAGGCGATCGCAATAGACCAAAATTGCAATCGCTACTGGAAGTCGAATTACGATAGAATCGCATCTCGTAGCGATTGTAACGCTTCACTTGAATCCAGATTTGGGAATTTGCGATTGCATTGGTGAGTTGCGATCGTCCGTGTTTCACTTGATTTCCGCCCTTAATTTACCGAATGGAACCCCAAATTTTGCCAAATGATAAAACATGGGCAGAAACACATAAATACTTCTAACGAAAGAGGACGTTCGGGAATTTAAAAACTGAAATTACGTCCCCGACTTTGCCAAATTGTCAGGCAAAATTTGCCCAAAAAGCAAATTTTTGGGAGGTCATATTGACCTCCTATGACCTCTCATCGGGGCGCTCCTGACTGCCTTTTTCATTCCTCAGGCTGAAGCAATTAGGATAGCATAAGTCCAAAGAAGATAATTTTTATAGCAATTAACAAATATAAGGTATTTTCGAAACAGTAATCACAACCAAGTATTTGTAAAAGATATATCAAACTTAAATCCAATTTCACTCCTTTTAATCGGAAATATACGTCAATGAACGTCTTAACCTTATTTAATACTCCAATCGTTGTTGTGTTTGCTAATAGATTTTAAAGTCAATGGCGCATTAAAGTGCAAAGATAAAAGGGCAATTTTAAGTCTCGCCGAATAGGTAGGTACTTAAAGTACGATTACAATCGCTATGCGGCCATAGAAAAAAAAAAAAAATCTCTGGATTTCTTATTTTTATGGAATCTCTCGTAAAATCCAGTATGCTGCATCGACACTTATTTTATGGCTCCTCTACGCCGAGATATAAGCGATACGGCGTGACTTTCCAGACATATTGCAGGGTGCCTTTTTAATTTTACGACCGTTAAAAGGAGGCAGGCACTTGTAGCTATAGCCGGGGGAGTTAGAGCTTGACAAAAACAGACGACTAGTAAATGTACATACATGTAGGGTGTACACTTCAGGAAAGAGATAAGAAATAAATATAAAAAAAAACATAACACCTCAGATGAACTTACCGTAAGTATTGATTAGAATTTCCATAATTTCTTCTCTGCCAAACATTGCAGCTAAATGTAGAGGAGTATAACCCTAAAAACGGGGTGAAAAATCTATAAAGTTTAAAACTTATGGAAGAAATTGAAGCATTTAAATTTAAACAGTATTCACTACCATTTTCACATTGAAATACACTCTTAGTTCTTGTAACTCAAGCTTGAACTGTTTCAAAATTCATTTCTAGCTATGCTATGAACATACTTAGCTGAACATACAACTTAAAGCAGATACTTCCCGATTAAAGATTGGTAAAAAACGAAAAAAAAAAAAAAAAACTGAATAAATAGTTTTAAAAAAGAGCTTTCAACATTTGCTCACGGTTTTAATTTTGTTTAAAAATCAGGAAAAGTCATTTTAAACCAACGAAAATTCTCTGAGTGTAATCAGTTATGCTAAAGAATTATATCTATTGTTTATCTTCAGAAAAGAATGATGAAAATATATAATTAATTATATATAGTACAATACACTAAATGATATAATATATACTTAAGTACACAATAATTTTAAGCAATTCAAAAGATTTTGGGAAATACACTGCTCAAAACAATTAGGGGAGCAAGCAAAAAAGTGAAGAAAACCGTGCAAGACAGCCATGAATTGGCATACAATGGATAGTACACGCGTATCAATGCACAAAACAAAAAAAAAAATAAATAAAACATAAAAACTTTATCTTTAATTCTTTGAAAATGTGGAAAAAACATGAAAAGGAAATTTAGGGCAACAATTTGGTTACATGTAAAAGGTAAGAAAAAATGTACTGTTTAGACATGATGCATGAGTTTTAATAAGGCCCATGGTCAACTTGAACAGTTAAGACTGCTGAACACCTGTTTGACATGGATGCGATAAAGTTATCGATCTGACTTTGGAGAATACTGTTTCACTCCTCAAGAAGTGCAATCTCCAAGACTCGGACAGTAACAGGCGATCTTGGTCGCGCAGCAATACATCGTCCGAGCATGTCTCAAACTTAACTTTAATTTGCACATAAAGTTTTCTTCTTCCGTTTCCAGGTAGGCCTTAAATTATGGACGATTCGTTTTATGTTACTTATTGATATACAGCTTTGCGTAATTTAGTTAAAACCATGTGATCCCCTAATTGTTTTGAGCAGTGTACAATGTTTTACTTTGCAAGTATTGCAAGAAGTTTTGCAATAGTTTCGTGCGAATTAATACACTAGTGTAAAAATCAACGGTAGCGATCGCACTTTTTGCGAAGTCAGGAAATAATATGCAATAAATACGATACAAAAACAGGAACATCTAGACAAAGCTGCAACATGAAATCGAAACAACTTTGGGACAAATGGGATTTTTTCTGACTCAATGACAGAAAGGTATAAATGAGCATCTGCTCCTAACTGTTGGCTTTCTTGTCGCATTAAAAGTTACATTTGTGCCGTTGCTTTCTTGGTGGGATTAAGAACAGGTAGCGGTGTGGTTGTTGTTCTCTATACCATTAACTTCTTTAGTCATTTCCTTTTTGTCCCCCTAGAAAACTAACTGAAATTTAGAGCAGTAAAAAGTGTTTTTCTAACCGCTGAAGTTTAGTGTAAACAGTCCATTGTAAAACAAAAGATTGACATTCGGTCACAAGTTCATACGATAAGAGTGAGAGATTATTCATGAAAAATAAAAACAAATTAAGTTACAAGCGATAAGTAACCGTCTTTAACAGAGGACTAAGGCAAAACTACATGCATTACATACGAAAATAAGGGGAAGGGGGGTGCCAGTTAAGCAGACTTCTCGGAGCGCAAAAGTTGCGGTTTTGACAGCCAAAAAATTATCATGCAACGAAATAAATTCAACCACTGTCAAAACAAAATAAAGGAAGCGATCACACGAGCACCGCAAAACGGAACTTCAGTTTCGGAGGAATACAAAAGTTTGACGAGTGAGCAACACAAAAAGAAAAGGCAAAACCGAAATCTTCTTGGCAGTGCATCAGAGTAGAGAGAGAGAGAGAGATTTCTGAATATATATTCAAAGACCAAAGAACGGGGGCCGAGCACGCCAAATCTCTCAATGAATCCTCTCTCTCGAAGATTGGGGAAAAAGAAAAGAGCAGACACAATTCCCGCACTGTCTATATCCATATTATAAGTCCTTCCGCAAGCGGATCCCAAAGAAGTGAGACTTCTGCCGAGCAATATGTAAAATAAAATTTTCTTCATCTGTCAGGACACGAGGTGGAAATTTCCCGCCGAAGGAATGGGGCCCCCTCTTTTGAAAGTCAAACGGAATCGATTCCAGAAATAAATAGATGCGACGAGGGGTGTAGTGAGAGAAGAGAGAGAGAGAAACGAAATCTGCATGTTCCTTCCTCCAAGCCCCAAATCGTGCGGTGCCGCCAGCTGTCGCAACGGAGAAGAGTCCTCTCTCTCGACTTCGGGCCAACAATCGGCGTGTAAACTGGAGGCGAAAGTGTGCCGGAGAACCGTTTAATAAATTTAAAGTAATATCTATCTATGCCTGATAGATATATCTCGCGATATTATGTGGGCTTTTGTTTTAATATATACGCGCGCCAACTCTTTCCCGCGCGCAAGCTGGAGTGTGAGTACCAGAGGGATCGCTTTGCATATTCGCGAGAGGGGATCCGAACAGATGGTCCTTAATGTATACACGAAGCCCTCTTTCCTTCAATCGAAGACACGGAGAAGGATTCGATCACGACAGGGGGAGTCGTTCCCTGCGAAGAAAGTGCAGCAGAGTTCATATACTTAACAGCTTGAATATCAAATTTTACAAAAGATGGAATGGTATTGCTTTAAAATTAAGGCCCTTTTCCCCGGTTCTATTTCGCTGTGCAAATCGATCTTCGCCGATGGCACGGAGGAGGGCCACGATATAAACGTTTCAAGCGAGATGTGAAACAACACGAGTTGAATGTGATTAGACTAGAAAGAGTGGGGTGATTGTAAAAACAAGAGATAAGGTCGCCTTGATGTAAAATGTTTATGTAAATTTTAAAATTTCAAACATGAATTTCATTAAAAGAAAAGTAAAAATTAAAATAAAAGAGTTAATGTATGATCAAGAACGTTTACAAGGAATAATGCATCAAAAAAGTCAAGGGACAAAGAGTTTTACAAATAAAGTAGTTTCAATACTTAACACTTAAAATAAAAATTTTAATTTTCGTGTATATATTGAAATCAATGAAAAAAAAACTGTTTTGTACATTAAGATGTTAACTTCAAAACACGACTGATCTGTTTCAGCTAAGTATTTTTTACAAATTAATAGTAATTTTACAACAACTTCATAAAAATAAATCAAAGCCTTACGAAACAAAAATTATAAGTTTATTTTTTACGGGTTCTTCTGCAGGAAAAACTTGCTAGCAAATTTTAGTGCTTTTGTTAAACGTGAATTAAATGTAATAAAAAACAAGCTGTGTGTGAAATAGATGGAAAAATACCATGCATTCATATTTAAGACAAAAAAAATTTGTCAAATCAAGCGTTATTTTTGACGAAGCCAATTGTTCAGCACAATTCCTCACATCAATCCTGCTTATTTGCTTTCCTGTAGTACATCTGATCTTTACCGAAAGCTTTATTTACGGTAAAGCGACATCTCAAAGGGAAATTAATCTTCGCGATTTGGTGCGGATTGTTATCTGATGCAACATATCAATAAATTATATTCTCTTACTTGACTAAAAATATAAATTTTGTAATGAAATGTTAATGTTAAGCCCAAACTCGCGTACTTCATGCAGCAGTCCCTATTAATTCATCAACCCCATAAATTCCCTGGCCCATTAATTCATTTTTTTTTGACCCATAACAACAAAGTTATAAACAGGATTAGTCATTTTCACATATCATACAGCTCTTTTGTAACGTTTTGAAGAATTGATCTCGCCTTCCAAAATAAATAAGTAAATGAAATGCGTAATTAAAAATAAAATTCCATGCAACTTCGCAAAGATTCATCCCTGACTATGGAGAACAAGCGTTAACTTTGAAAATTCATGTCAGTCAAATATATCGGTTATAATACTTTTTAAATGTGTGTGTGTGTATGTATGCATTCACTATTTAAGAATACAGCAGCCTATTTCACAGTGATAATTATTCATATGCGACACAATTAAACACGCGGCGGAAACATTTTTCTAATATCGAGAATTTAGCTGAATCGAGAATTAGGCTACGTCTTTTTAGGCATAAATAGAGTCTGAAGAGATTTTTTCAAGATATGTCTTCAAAGAGAAGCTTTAGGTCCTCTTTAGTCACGGGGGGGGGGGGGGTAATCAAAATCCCTCTCTGGATCCGCCTGGCTAATAGTGCTTAATATATCATGAATCAAACACATATGAGAATATTTTGATTACGCTAGTGATTTCATCAAAGCCGCTGAAAATTCGCACATGATATGGTCGCGTTAAGAATCATCTGATGAGGTAATTCGAAAGAAAAAACTTGTTCAGTACTTTTAAAATACGATAAAATGAAAACTTTTTTTTTTTTTTTTTGAGAGAGAGAGAGAGAGAGTGATGTTGTACTGGTGACGCTAGAGTCTTTCTCGAATTTTTGCAATCCTTAAAATTTTATTGATTTTGAAAAAAAATAAATAAAAAAATTATGTATATATACATTTATATTACGTTTACTGCAAAATCGAAATTGTTTTTCGCATTTTAATACTTAATATGTTTAATGACCCTAATGACGCGTACTTTTAACTTACGAGTAAAATAAATTTAGATTTCCGTTCGGTTTTTCTCGTTAACTATCTAAAAATCAATAACAGAATCTAGAAATGTAATAATACGACATTTTGAAAGAAGTATCAAATATCACAAGCTTAACATTTGCAGGTAAGTTAAGCACTTGTTTTCAATCTAATGTATTTTGAAGTCTTAAGTTACAAAAACAAGCCAACTCAATTTCTCAAAACTCGTGACATCGAACACCACCTTGGCATGAGGAGTAGCTAAAAAAAATCTTGTATCTCCACCACTAGATGGCGGAAGGTGGTCTGCATACCTAAATAAAAACTACCGTGCGACGTGGGTTTTGAAACTAAGACATGAGTTTTGAGAAACGCATCTGAGCAGTTACTTTTTTCTTTTCTTTTTTTTTTCAACACAAATGTTTTATTTTCTGGGTTTACAAATAATTTTACATTTTGACCGAAACCTAATTCTGTCAATTGTAAACAAAACAAATAACATCCTTCACATCTTCTCCTAAGGTAAATGTTGTTTTGTATTTAAATTTGGAAGAAACAAATTCTTTTTTTTTTTCTTTTTGAGATTACTCTAACTCGATGGACATAACCTTTCGCCTTATTCTTTAGCCAACTTATAATTTTGAACCGTGTTAATCGTATCAAAACAAATCCACCAGTCAAAAAGTCTCCAAGATCGACAAATTGCAAAGAAATCAATACGTAGATTTAACTAACATTGCTGTAGTTTTGTTTATAGCAGTGTTTCCTAACCTTTTTGAGCTCATCGCCCCTTCAAGACGCTGACTGACACCTATCGCCCCCCCCCCTGCTTGTTCTAAAAAATAATAAGTTGGTGAAGTGACATTGCGATATTCTTAAAAATATAAGTAACTAACTTTAATTCGAAGTACAATGTACTCAATAAAGCAATTATAACCAATAACTTTTAAATTAAAAATATTAATAAATAACTAAAATACTTTCAATTTTTTTTCTTTCACAAAGCGAACTGATATAAGCATTTGAAGGGAAACATTTAACTAAGATCATCGACTACTTTTCAAAAAACAGAAGTACATTTTTCAAGAAATTAGTTTCTTTTCTACACTGGAATATGGGGCAATTAAAATCATTGAACTAAAAATTTGAAGGAAAATAAATTGAAAATCTGAAAATTCATAAAATTGACGATAAATGACAAAATATTTCCTAAGGTTCATCTGAGGTGCAAGAAGAAAGCTCTTAAACTTAAATTTGTTTCTTTCTTAACTTGTTATTAATTGTCTGAACTCTGAACAACCGGTTTTGTACATGTTTACAAATTCGGTTTTCGCTACCCTTTTATTACTACTGGTTTTCTCTTCTAAATACCCATCGCCCCTTAAGAATTTACCGCCCTTTTTGAGGCGATTTGATTCCTCACCCCCAGGTTGGGAACCACTGGTTTATAGTATATGATGGAAACCTACATCAAAACTCATAAAAGAGATCCTGGAAGAAAAATTCAAAAGTATCATACTTATTTATTTTTAAAAAATGAAGAACTTCAAAAAACAAACGTAGGGGAATTAAATGAACATTCGGACGGCAGTTCTGCAAAATTGTTGAAGTTTGATAATAAACTTCAAAAATAAAATTATTTTCGTTACTTTAGCTTTAGTTGTTTACAAACGCATTTCGTTCTTCCTTGATATTATAATAATTTTTATTAATTACTTATGAATTTTTAGGACTTATTAATATAAAGTTAGCAACTTTTCATAAATAATAAACTTCTCTTTCTCTTTTTTTTTCATACAGATAAACTGAATGATGCTTTACATGCTATTCTGGTAAATAATCTCATTTTTTTTAAAGATTTTATCTATTGTTTTAAAGTAATGTTAAACAATGTAAAGTTAGTTCAAAGTATTCCATAGTTAAAAAAATGAATGCATGGTGTAAGAAATGACAAAGAAGACTCAAGAAGTTGAGCACCAAAGTACTGTATCGGTATCAAACGCGACTTCAGTCGGTGGATTTTCATAATGCAGAAAATCGACAGCGTCCATGTCGTGTGATTATGCGGCATGTAAAAGATCCCTCGAGTACTCGTTTGGCATTAAGTACCTCTTGGCAAAATTTAATTCCTAGCGAAGTTTCGCATCGAATAGAGCACAGGTGCCCCCATCTAGTGGGGAAACTGAGCTTCCTAATTCTGGTGGCAACGGGATCACGCTGATAGTGGTGCCACATGAAAGAATGGGTGCCAGTATCGGGGAATGCACATGCACATTGCACAAAGTCTGCAAATGGTTAGTAGCCAGCGCAGCTCCATTAAAAGAAAAAGAACAGCCATTTTGTCTCCCACGAGATACAACAAATACCATGGCTAACTTTTTGGCATAGTTAATAAAATTCAGAACACTTAAAGTTGACATAATTTTAGATAGCATCAAGAAGTAACACCATACCTGTCAATTTTTGAAAATATAAATTAGTAGCAGAATTTTGCAAGGGGGCGGGGGCGGCAAAAAGCACATTTAATAACAAATGTAGCTGATACAGTAAATAATGTACGCTTCAAATTACAACATGTAAAGTAAGTTTATTTTCAAAAAATACCTTTCCTTTCTTGTAATTATTTATTATAAAAAAATTGTATTGTTTATTTCTTAATAAGAAATCTGGAACTTTTCTAAGCACAAAAGTAATATTTTGAAAATGATTATAATACGGATATTATTTCTAATAATGATTGAAATTTTTCTTGGAATTACAGAAAAGAAAACCGTAAGCGTTGCTTCGTGGTACAAGGGTGTAGTTCGTAGAAACTACGATATTTCGCAGCAAGTAGCAGCTCGGCTGGCCTCCTAGTCTAGTAGTCAGAGATGTCTGACTGTGGGGGATGGGGGGTCCGTGTTCGAATCCCGGCTCGGACATAAATTCACTTTTTATCTACTGTCCTCGTCCTCCCTTTGTTTAAATGTGTTTTACTGGGAACGGTTGCATGCCCTATAAACGGGTCCTTATGGCATGTGTGTACCGTGAAAGTCAGGCTTTACATCAAATTGCGGTACGGTTAGAAATGTAAAATTTTCCAGTCCAGCTGGCACAAGACAATAGCAACAATCAGCAGCACTGAGTATAAGTGAGGCATGCAGAAGAAAGTATAGTTGTCTCCGATATTGCCAACAGAAGTTGAATTGAATTCAAAAAGAACACGACCATGGTAATTAAAGAAAATTCCACCGAAGCAAGCCGTATATAAACGGCCGTGTTCAAATATGTCCGATGAGTCGACTCCCAGCGGAGTGC
This sequence comes from Uloborus plumipes, assembly GCA_038373865.1. NCBI lineage: Eukaryota > Metazoa > Arthropoda > Arachnida > Araneae > Uloboridae > Uloborus > Uloborus plumipes. The sequence continues at coordinate 76,666 of JAXGGA010001472.1, read as the reverse complement.
CTCGTGGGAGGGGGCTTTCCCCCTTTCGCTTTCATGCAAGTCCGATGAAGGCTCTTTTATGGATTAAAGCGTCTTTCTTCATCCATCACAATGAAGGTGCCAAGAGGGGTGGCGAGAATGGAGTTATATTCGGATATCCATACACACACAGCGCGTCATCCATCAAAGCATTCGAATGACGACTATGAATCATTTGATTAACTACCCGCCTTTTCCGCATACCTATCCGCGGAGGAAGATTCCACTCTCGCCGGGATCCCCTTTTTAAAGGTTGGAAATTATATTTCACTCCGCACTCTTGCCTCAAAGAGGGTTTCGGTTTTGAGGGGCTATAATTCGACTCGGAGCTCCGTTTTTCATTTGAGAAGGGGAAAGAGTAAGCCAGCCCACGTGGCGAACCGAGGAGAGATTAACCTGACAACTGCATCGCAGCCAGAGTCGTATTTTCTTCGAGGGGAAGAGCACGGCACGTTTCGAGTTCTATAAGAAACTTGAAGAAAATCAGAAGTATGGGTGCCGCATGTTTTACGATTAACCATAAGTAGATAGTGGAAACCACAACCTACAAATTTCAGTTTAGTCTGGCTCTAGCATCGGCGGCTCGTACAGGGGGGGACTGCCCTCCCCCTTCCAAAAGTAAAGAGGCCTAGCTCCCTCACTTCTCAGATTCAGTTATTTTCATTACATTCATTTCGGTTTTTTCATTAATGTTCGATTGAAAAATAATTTTTTACCCAGTTCGATGCATTTACTTGACGAAAATTAAAGTTAACGATTCCAAAAAATGGACTTCTTTGAGAATATTTTATAAGAATTGAACTTTGAATCAAAAGGCAAGGCTAGTCTTGATTTTTGAAGCCTTGTTCCACATTTTTTAGTAATGTAAAAATTCAATAATATAGCCAAATTCTGCAAAAAAAAAAAAACTTCAGGGGTGCTGGCTCCTCCCTATACACGCTTTTCTTTCGACCCACCCCCCCCCCACCACTTTTTTGGCACACCAGGGCCTGTACTCCGGAGATAGGAATCAAGAAGTCAATTGAAGATTTAATCTGAATATCTGTGTGGGTAATCTACGTGTGCTCACGCACACAAACATAATGTACGTGTGTGGGAATTTCTCGAATTGACTCGTTTAATCACATATTTTTTTGAGAACTTTGTATTTAAATGTTCTTTTCAGTGTAACACAACTCTATGAAAGAGAGAAGATTTGACGCAACGATGACGAGTTGATGCGTTTGTTCTGAAGAGGTACCCACGAGGGAGGGTGGGCATGGTACATTGCGTCACGTAAGTTTATAGGGAGATTGCTGGACGCTTTTTAACCTCTACTTTTTTGTCAGTTTCGATCGAATAAATGTTTTGTGAAAAATGATGATATCCACTACTTCCAATTAAATCCTTAGGCAACACTGAGACCATATATATATATATATATATATATATATATGGGTAAAATGTGAAAATAAGATATTCTACATTCAATCAGCGCATAATTGCAGCTAGAGCATTAAATGCATTCTAAATATTAGGTGTTTATATATGAAGTCCGCCCTCGGGCGTGCACGAAGTCAGTGTAAATAACAACAATTAGAAAATATTTGAAAAACGTCTAGAAAAAGTTTTGAAAAAACGTTATAGATTCAAAATGCAATACGACAATTTTTCATAAACAACTAGAATTTCAAAAATTATCTGGGCAAGTTACTGCTTCGTCTACGGAGAGCGGGAGCAGTTGGTGAAAATAATAATTTGCAGGTTTCTGAAGAGGTCAGCTGCACACGAGTTAGCATATCGAGGAAGGATGTTAATTTTTGAGAATTAACATCCTTTCTCGATTTTTTTTTCTTTTTTTTTTTTTTTTTTCATTTTTTCATTTTTTTTTTTTTTTCATTTTTTCATTTTTTTTTTTTTAAATTCATTTTTTCATTTTTTCATTTTTTCGTCCTTTTGGACTTCTCAAAACTTAACATCCTTTCTCGATATGCTAACTCGTGTGCAGCTGACCTCTTCAGAAACCTGCAAATTATTATTTTTACCAACTGCTCCCACTCTCCGTAGACGAAGCAGTAACTTGCCCAGAATTTCCTCTGGAGGAATGCTGTACGCCCCACAATATAGACGATATTGTCTTACCTTCCCTGTTTTAAACGGTACTACACTGCGATGCAAAAGTTTAGACAAAATGCAAATATGTGAATAAAAAGAAAACTATTCAACAGAAATGCTTTCAAATTTCTGCTGCAGGTACACAATATGGTCCCAAATACGTGTCTGGAGTTGTTATAACTATAACTGGAATCAAATTTTGGATATTACAAAACACATTTTTTTTACATTGTTGCAAAAGTTTAGACAATAGTCAGATTTTATGCAAATATCCCTTGAAATGTGATTGGTGGAGGAAATGCGAGACCGTATTATTCATTTATAAAGTGCAGAGATTGCGTAATAAATAATCAAAATCTCGAAAGCTCTTTAGTTCTCATGTAAAGAAGATGAGAAAGTTTGGAAGCCGAAATTTGAAACTGAACCTACTTTATTAATTTTTTGTCTCTTAAATCGGCTCTAGTATGGTAGTACATTGTTTTTTACTTTGTGGAGAGCAAATTCAGACATGCGTATCGATATAAAAGTCCAAGAAAAATTATATTTCTTAATCATGAAGGAAATTGAAAAAACGGCTCAGACTGACGATTCGCCCCTTAATCCTACAAAACTTCAACTTGGGTCAAAAACAGCACGTGGCAGCATAAGTGGATGAACAACTGAATCGGAATGCATAGAAAACACAAAGAATTGTGCCTGAGCCTTTTCGGACAGAGTGTCCCAAATAAGCCACATTTTAATGTGAAAAGCAGCATATGTATCATCGTGACTAAAAAAGAATGGTACTTTCTTTGATAAAAATTATTAAAATTGGGATGGCCTAGATGGATTATAATTCTTTTCGCGGGACTTGAGAAATATCCAATGATCATATGCTGTGCTGCTTTTACCAATAAAATCTGGCTTATTTGGGACGCTCTGTCCGAAAAGGCTCAAGCACAATTCTTTGTTTTTTTTTTTTTTTGTGCATTCCGATTCAGTTGCTCATCTACTTATGCTGTCACGTGCTGTTTTTGACCCAAGTTGAAGTTTTGTAGGATTAAGGGGCGAATCGTCAGTCTGAGCCGTTCTCTCAATTCCTTCATCCTTAAGAAATATAATTTTTCTTTGACTTTTTGATCGATACGCATGTATGAATTTGCTCTCCACAAAGTAAAAAACAATGTACTACCATACTAGAACCGATTTAAAAGACAAAAATTAATAAAGTAGGTTCATTTTCAAATTTTGGCTTCCAAACTTTCTCATCTTCTTTACACGAGAACTAAAGAGCTTTTGAGATTTTGATTATTTATTCAGCAATCTCTGCACTTTATAAATGAATAATACAGTCCCGCATTTCCTCCACCAATCACATTTCAAGGGATATTTGCATAAAATCTGACTATTGTCTAAACTTTTGCAACAATGTAAAAAAATATCTTTTGTAATATGCAAAATTTGATTCCAGTTATAGTTATAAGAACTCCAGACACGTATTTGGGACCATATTGTGTATTTGCAGTAGAAATTTGAAAGCATTTCGTTGAATAGTTTTCTTTTTATTCACATATTTGCATTTTGTCTAAACTTTTGCATCGCAGTGTATAAAACATGCTTCTATGAGGATTTTTTTATCATTTTTTTTTAATTCCAATTTTTAGTTATTGTTGTTATCTAGAACTCATCATGTCTCTTACACATACAATCCACTGACGCTGAGAAGTAGTTTCAGTCTATATAGATCTCTCATTTGATCTTATTCTACGAATTTTAATAAATAAATTGCACGTGTGAAAAAGCCTATATCGGAATTTTTAGAAGTGAGTAACATGAAAGTACAAGCAACGCATTTTCAGCGCGACAATACTGCCGTGCTTCACATGCAACTTTTTCGGATTAAAAAAAAAATATTTCCAGGGATTAATGATCATAAAAAATTGTATTTAGGTGAAATATATGATAAAGAACAACACAGTGATCATAACTCAATTTTGATTAAAAAAAAAAAAAAAGTTTACATACGACTTTGTGCGTAGCACGGCAGAATAATACTGTGACATTAGGAGTTCTTATTACGTTAATAATTTCTCTATTTTTGCCTTCCATTTTTTAATCTTTATTTATTTATTTATTTATTTATTTTTCTCCGAGCTTCTATATTTTAAAAATTTTAAGTGTATTTTCAAATTGCATTAAGTGCGTATGCTATTAGGGAGGAAAATAAAACAAGAAGTGGTATCAAATTCCATGAAAAAGCTTTCGCACATCCGTTGCAATATCTATCAATCTCCTTTGCTTTGCAACATATTTCACAACTCGGCTGTAGTTCCCTTCAGAAGTTAGTGCAAAACTTCAGTGCCTTTGTTTCAAATGACAAATCAACTTTCACTCATAAAAACCTGTTAAACTTCAAGTACTACCTGAATATTAAATGTTTTTCAAGGCACAATAGCAGGTAGAACTATTTTCCGCTAAGGAGGAGTGGAGGTAATCATCAGAACAGGCCTTACATAAACGGTTCAGGGCTCGCAGTAGACTTTTTCAAAATTTTAGGGGAATTTTAGGAACATTTTGGCAAAATTTTAGGGGCAATTTACGATTTTATTCGAGAACAAATAGGTACTTGATAGTAGTTTATTACCTAATATAAAACAAACCAAACTGAAAATACATTTCTTATAGCGTAAATTACAACCTTCAAGTACTTCCACAAAAAAAAAAGAAATAGAAGAGTGTTATCCAATTTGTACAACATATTCATAAGCCAGAAGTCACTTTGATTTGCAGTCGTTTTCAAAATTTTCATTTTCAAAGATAAGCAAGTCTCGAGTTTTTTCAATTGACCAGCTTCATTAATTCTGTGCAACAGTTATTTCCATTATGTTTTAACTACAGCAGCTTTTATTAAACCCAATTTCACTTAACCTAGATGTTCAAACTCATTAATATTTTAGTTATTTCAACAAATATACAAATCTAGATATTTTTTTTTTTTTTTGTCTAATTAAATCTTTTTTACGTTTTTTTTTTTTTTTTTCGTCATTTTTCTTTTTAGCTATTAATACTGTAATACTCAGCCAACAGCTAGTGAAGTTTACCTGTGCCATGAAATGTTTAATGTTACGCATTGATAACCATCTTTCGATCATCAAAAAATGTCTAGTTTAATTTTTATTAACCCCATATTTTTTAATGTTATGTAAGAAACTAAATACGATTGATTTTATCTTTGCCAGACAACTTGGGAAAATCTTAATGTGTAAAATTATTTACATATACTGTCGTCTCCGCTTAATCGGGCAATGGATAAACGAATACCCCGTTTATACGAATAAAATATGTAGGAACCGATGTCATAGACGTAATGTTAAAGATCTCCGCTTAATCGAATACCCCGTTTAATTGAATATTATTTCTTGGAACCGACAGTATTCGTTTAAGCGGGGCCAACAATATCATTAAGTAACGCCACAGCTCTATAAATTTTACAACCTGCTCTTAATGCACTTTGCTTTCAAAATTTTAAGGTTATTTTTAAAAGAACTTTAAAATGCTTTTGTTAATATTTTTAAACAGTTTTTTAATTACCAGACAAGTTTCCTATGAATAAGTTCTTCACACTCACAGCAACCTTTTGATTCGAAACTAGTAGAGTGTTATCTCTATGTTTTGTGTGTCCCTATTTGAACAGGATTGACATGTAAAGTTTAAATTCAACGTTAAAAATGCAAACTTTACATCTATCGCACAAAGGTATTTATTTTCTTCATTTTCTTCAGGATTGACATGTTTGAAAGGACTGACATTAAATGACGAGTTTAGAAGTTACCTGCACACAGAAGGAAAATTAAACAAGGCTTAAACTAAGAACAAAATTGTCGATGTTTAAGCGATGAATTTATTTAGTTAACTAAAATGAGTGAGTTTTACAGAAGCGGATGCAAACGGATTATGAAATACGCGAATAATCGATATAGGCGGATAAAGAATAGCTAAAAGTCGTTGAAATCTCACAGGCAAATTGTATTGTATTTAGGTAGAGTGGTAGAACAGTCGTTTTAAAGATTAAATCGTTCTTTTTTAAGAGGAAGAATTTTAAGTCTGTTTCAAGATGAAAAGTGCATCTTTTAATAAAATATTTTGTAAAATGTCTATCACATTAAATATCCGGAAAAAAGTTAGTTTTTGAAATATTACACTTTTAGAAGGGTCTGTTAAATTTGCCTAAAGAACTCTTGTAAACTTTTCAATTTTTTAGGAACACAAAAAAATTTTAGTACATTTTTAGGAATTTTAGGACGTGCAAATTTTTTTTAGGAAATTTAGGAATTTTAGGGGGAATGCGAGCCCTGTAAACGACAAATAATTACATACCATTACCATAACTGTTAGTAGGGTTTCAAACCAATGGTTAATCTAGCCCCCCGCCGCGCCAACGCTTCAGATTAAAAGTGTGGAAAGTTCAACTGACTTGAAAGATATGCGTACTTAAAAGTTCAAATCTACGAAATAACAGACATTTTTCAAAAAAAAAAATACCTTGAGCTGATAAAGCGAGAAAACATATGCGCCTAATTCAGCATATTTACTACTTATGAGATTTTATCGCAGGCATGGAAAGCTTATCTGATGACTTAAGTGTGCTGGAAAGATTCTTCGAAGACCATAAAAAAAAAATAGGTAACATTTAACATCCTCCACTGAAACGCCAATTCTGCTCATCAGCGTAATATAACTCCAACTCTCACGAACGCCCGGCCGCTTTCTTATCTACTGTGTAATCAAACAGGCAAAAAAGAAGAGCCAGCGCGCGTGATGAACATCCATAAGCTATTTCAGGAATAATTCCCATTTTCATCACAGCAGAAGAGACCAGTTCGCCCGTGAGCCCAACTGTCAACTTTCAATATTCTCCAGGCGGAGAGATTTGAAACGGAAGTAAGAAAAATTACGACGCATCAATGTTTTCTGGGGGAGGTGGGAGGATGGCAACCAACCCACATCGAAACACAAAATCGACATAAACAAATGAATATAAAGTCGCGGTGCTACAAGCCGCGAATTTTAAATCACTTACCATTTTTTCGAACCTCGTTTCTTCTAATGTATGACGAAAGAAGGGGAACTGTTGCCCATGGCTAACAGTGTAGGAATAACACAAAGCACGCACACAACAGCAACTTTTTTTTTCATCTTCTTCCCCAACGCAAACCTGCACTGTGCATATTAATCAAGCGTATCGTCAATCCCAACTGCATCCCTGCCTTCAGAAAGAAACGATGATAAAATATCCTCGGAGGACACATTTCCACCATTCTTTCGGTAAGGGAGAGGAGTACTGAACGCACGTTTTGAAGATGTTCCTTTCGCTTGCAATTTGGGAGGGAAAGGGAAGAAAATCTGCTTTCTTTCCCAAACACCAAAAAAAAGGGGGATTCCTAAATGACAATGTACTAATGGCGCTTAAGCGAACCGGGAGCAGACTCCTTATTTGACTTTAATGGCCACACAATGAAACTTCGCTTTTCTTCAACAAAAATTTGCGCCTTTTTCTTAAATGCGCTTCGCCTCGCTTAGAGACAAATCACAGATAGCAGTTATTTACTCTAGTACTGCTAAATGTTTTATTTAGGCGCGACGGAAACAAATGAGGATGAATGGCTGGTCGCACCACTTAGTCCAATAAAAGGATCGTTTCCCGTCACTTCGCGACAGAGATGCAGGTTTGTAAACAACTTATAGCCATTAGTATGTGTCAAATTGCGCGGATTCATTACTGAAACAGCCTTAACAGCTCATTTTTTTTCCCACAAATACAAAAGCCCTTTCTTTTTATGCTATTTATGCTTTTTAATGCTGGAGTTTTCAATAAAATACCCACACGCCCACATATTATATATTAAGGCACATTACGGTCATTTTCATATAATATCATCTCCACTGCTGCATGATAGATGCATGATGCCGCTAAAGCGTATAACCCGTTGTTTCATGAAATAATTGATCCATACATTAACTAGCGTTATCTGCTACAGATTTGCCTCTGGAAAAAAATTGGGGGAGAATAACATATCCGAATCAACTGTTCTTGCAGCCACTTTTGACATGGGAAACGTTTTCATTATACAGGGTGCATGATGAATGTAATGATCATGTTCTTTTTTTTCCCTGGTGTAACTGATTATAGTACTGACACATCTACCATGTTCTCCAGATCTTTCACATTCCCATTATTATTTGTGCAAGTTTCACAGAAAAATTTACAGTAAAACTTTTACTACAAATGAGAAGGTCAAAAATCACCCAGATCAAAATTTTAAGAGGTGGAATCATGCTGCTTTCAAAAATATGGCAAAAGGTATTGGACCAGAAAGGATCAGGATTCAATCATCAAATATTTCTTCACTACCAAAAAATTGTTGCTCATTTTCATTGATGAAGGTGGGGGGGGGGTTACATTCCGATACATACATGTATATTCCAGCAGCAATAGTTGCAGATTTTGCCTGCAGTATGTTCTTGCACTTATCAGCACCAGTGTTTCTTTCAGACATTTTGCTCCGGGGGGGGGCACTTTGAGAATCCGGAGGGGCAAAAAGAAAAGCACGAAACTCACGAGGGGGGGGGGGGGCAAAATAGCCTAAAACTGTATTTTGGGGACGTTTTTCGATAAATTGCCCCCGTCCTACTAAATTTGAGATCTAAAATTGTAGTTTTGCTCTCCTCCCCCCTTTTTTATAATGACCTCCCCCAAAAACAAAAGCCGGCTGGATTTCGATAAATTTGGCCAACCAATTTGGCAAGGGCGTCGTATTTCGGGAGCGGATGTCGACAACCTGTCTCCCCTCCGAAATAACTCAAAAATTTCTTACTCGCAATTAAAACTTTAATATTTTGAAACATCAATTTGTAAATTTATCTCGATGATTGTCTTTCCCCCTCCCTAAATAAATTCCCATGGGAGAGGCGATAAATGTTTAAGAAACTTAGTTTTCCGCCCGGTAATTTTTCGAAACTGAAACTTCAAAAACTTTTTTGTTCCAAAAACAAAATTTTGTTAGATATTTAAAAACCTTAAGGGGAATTCAGAGACACTCCCCCAGAAAAATTCCCAACTTGAAGCCCTAAATGCACAAATGTATAGGATTGTTGATGACGTTCGGTAAGGGATGAAGTTCAGACACCACCCTCAAAATATTTCGATATTGGAGCTCTGAGTACGCAACTGTAGGTCATCTGAGATTATATTTAAGATAAGGCCCCCCCCATAACTAGGGGGAGGGGGTCACGGACTCTCCCTCACATTTTTTTTTTTTGGCAAACTGAAGGCCCAAAAACGCAATTGTTAGTATGTGTGATGAAGTTAGAGAAAGGGACAGGTTTTGAAACTATCTTCAAGAAAATAAAGTCGAAATTTAAGTCCTAAACGCGAAATTGTAAGCTATGTTTGATAAGATAGGGGAGATAAATGTGGTTAGTGAAACCCTTTTGGAACTTTTCCGAAATTGAAGTCCTGAAATGAAAATATAAGCCGTCTTTCATGACGTAAGGGTTCGAGTTCGGAACTCTACCCAGGAAAAGTTTTTGAAAATAAAACATAAAAACAATTTTACTGCATTTTGATGGGGATGGATTTAGGACTTAATCTTTTAAATTTTTGGCGATTGAAATCCCGGAATCGCAATAGTAAGTCATTTTTGGTCAATAAGGGAAAAGATATTGTCCACGGACTCCCCTCTCCCATAATTTTCCAAAATTGTATTAAAAACCATCTTTGAAAAAAATTAGAATTTTTAAATTTTTAAAAATTGAAGTCCTAAAAACGCATTTCTAGACTCTCTTTGATAACATTATGCATATTAATGCAATTCAGGACTCTCTCTGGAAGTGTTCTGAAATCGAAATCCCCCCACTTTCAAAACAAAAGGCTCAACTGTAAGAGATTTTTGATGTCAATGGAAAAAGGATAAGGCGAAAAATTTCCCAGTATTTTTCCGACACTGACGTCCTGAGATGCAATTGCAGGCCATCTTTGATTTACCCCCCTCCCCCCACACAAGTACGATACATGTTTTAAAGCTGTCATTTATTTTTATACTTATTTGACATTTACTGTTTATTGATTATTTACACTTTATTGATTTATTTATTTTGTTATTCTTTTGTGTGTGTGTGTTGGTGCAAACTGAGATTTCCCCGGGGGGGGGAGGCAGTGGACTTTCTCCGGGAGGGCAGTGCCCCCCCCCCGGGAGATGGCTGAAAGAAACACTGATCAGCATTAAAAGAAAAAGCTCTGCTACAAATAAAAAGAGAAGTATGGGTTAAATATAGGTAAAAAACAGAATTTATACTTACGCCCTATAATAGTGTTCAAAGCCAGGATCAGTCCATGAAGCAAGAGGAATAAAGCATGAAATAAAAATAATAGTAACAGTAACATTTTACGTCAAATTTATTTAAAAGGCAAAATATAAATTGAAAAACAAATTTAAAGAATGTCAAGAATTTTTATTTTTCAATCTTTAGAATGGATTTACTTAAAAAATGAAGCTTTCAAACACATTGAATAATAATAAATATGTCGTCTCTACATTTCAAATTTTTCTTAATACTGTTTGATATTTTAACGAGCGACCTTCCTCGAATTTGGTCATGTGCGTCAGGTCTCTTCTAATTTATTCCCATTATTTATTGAATCTAGGAAAATAAAATAATATTGGACTGAAGCAGAAATGCTGCCATGGTGCATTTTATTAATCAAGCTGTCACCTCTTTTTAAAATCGAACCATTTAACGGTGCTAGTCGCGGCTTTCGAAGTCGGGCAGGTCAGTATATAGACCGTGAGCTGGTTACACAAAAAAGTTGAGCATTATGGTACACAGAAAATTTTTGCCTCAGAAGATATAGCCACACATATAGCCACTTTTTGAGCAATCGGTCTGTCAGGGCACGCAACAGGCATTAAGCGGGGACGAGAAGTCAAAAATGACACATTTTCTGCAGAAATTTTAGATAAGTTTCTGAAGATTTCAAAACCCATTAACGCGAATTTTTCGATAGAAAAAAAATGCTGTGATGGTTGTATAAAATTGCTAATAATTCAAAAATATAGTGTTGTCAAAACCAGTAGTATTTTTATTTGGGTTTTTGAGAAAATATGTACTCACATTTTTTTTAATTTGTTTTTTAATTATTTGAGAATTCTGACACTTAATTTTTCTTTGTTATTAAAAACACAATATGTGGAATAACACGGTTGTTATTTCACACTACTTACGTTTTCTTAATTTGTTGCTGCTTTGTGCATTTTTAGGTTATGGACTATTAGAGGTTTTGAGTTTCTTTATTTTGTTTTACACCTCTTTATTACTTTTATATTTATATATATAAATATAATATATTATATGAGTTCAGCAAAAACAAAAGTTGGTCATAGAAGAAGTTCAATGTTTGGCAGCACGAGCGGAAGAAGTGAGAAAAATAGATATATACTCACGCTCTTGAATCGAAACGGTCAGCACGGGGAGAGAGAGAGAGAGCAGGCAGGGAGGCAGCAGATGGGAGGAGAGAGAAAAAGAGAGAAAAGATATTAGATGGTGGAGATTTCATCCCCGGCCGGTGATTGACAGGTAGCCTTCCGAATGCGTGTTGGTGGTTTGACAGCTGGCCTCAGGAGGGTCCGCGCACCTATTGCACGCCAGCCCCTGGCTATTTACGGAAAAGTTCGATTGCTTTTCCGGAGGTGAAGAGAAAAAAAAGAAAAAGTGTAAATTGATATTGGCTAAAAATTACTCGGATGGTTTAAAGATTTAAAGGAAGTTCACTGATTGACATTTTATGTGAGAGACATTGCAATTTTTTCAAATGGTAGATCTATGACGATAACTTATAGCACTTTGTCTCAACTTCTTGAGGCTAGAGTTTAGAAGATTTTTCTTATAACATCAGAATTTGGCAAAGTGTGGAACATGGTGAACGGTATTGTTTTTCTTTTCCTTCTTTCTTTTTTTAAAGAAAAAAAACAACCCATAAATACGTAATAATACTATGAAACTCTGCAGTGTTTACTTTAAAAATAATCCAGTCACTCAAGTCTAATCCAAGCATCACAACGATTGTCTAAATCTGATAAATCCAGTCATTGAAATGTGAAGTAGCTGAAACTTCACTAAAATTTGGAGAAAATCAGTAAATTTTAGTCAAAAACGCCAAAATTTAAGATTGATACATAACGTTAAAAGATGAACTACACTCGCACAGTTTTAGGAAATAGATTTTCTGAAAAATTAATACATAATCGCAAAAGCTAGCAAATACAATATTTATCATTAATGCAAACAGAATTATTAATTTACCGATAGAAAAGATTCGGGCCAGCAAAATTATTAATGAATCAAGATTTAGTGTACGTTTTTAGATGAAAAAAAGAACTGTCCGTGCAGACTAAAAACCTACTTTTCTGTGGAATGGCCAATTTATTCATAAATACTGAATATCCCCTGTACTCTACGAAGCAAAATACAGTAAATGTCATAGAGAAACAAAATAGTCTCCAATCGCAAGACAGAAAGATCAACTCATAATTTAGGTAAGTGCAGAAGCATAACTTTTAGCATATTGCTGCTGCATAAAACTATCATCTCATTTCAGTTCAATGTGCAAAAACTGCTTAAACAGACAACTGCTTCTCTTCCTACAGATACTATTTTTATACAATTTAAAGTCCCCGAGAATTTATTCCAACGCGGCGACATTCAGGGAAGATAAAACAAAATCAATAAATAAGTAAAAAGGAAACAGAATTTTTTAATTCCAAACTTTGGCTACAGGGGTCCGAAGTTCGATATGAAATTGTCCAAGCACCTGGTTTCTTTTTCCTCGCGATCAATCTCGGACAAGGTCCACTTTCCTCGCCTGGCCTAAGCGAAAGGTGACGCATTTTATACTGAATTTTTCTTTCTTACTTGTTTTTGCAACTCGGTTTCAAAAGCCCTCGGGTTTTCTACAATCACATTTCCTTTTTTTACTTTTTTTATACTTTTTTGTACTCGTTCCGCGGCAGATTTGTTGGAAATGTGAAATGTAATATCCAGTGGCGATGTTTCAACATTTGGGGAGGCTTCCCTTTTTTTGTAATTGAAGTGGTAACCTGTCAGTCACCAACCGGGCAACTTTTCTGACATGACATGAAAAACATGGCATATAAATGAATAATACATAGATTGGAAAACATATTGCTACTGAAATGTAAAGCCTGTTCAGTTCAAAAACAGAAGAATGTAGTTTTATAAACATAATTCAACAGTCAAAAATGGTAAATAAAAATTGAAGAAATAAAGATGCTGTTACAAAAATACGTATAGGAATTTTTCTTTATTTATCTTCTGTTTTATTTTTGTTTGTTAACAGTAAGGGAAAATCGTGTTTTGAGGGAGATAAATATTTAATATTTTGCATACATAAAACAAAAATATATACAACAAATAATATTTCCAATGCTGCATTAAGAAGGTAAAGCTCAGTATCTGTAGAAATGAGTTTTTCAGATATTGGAGGAAACGCGTTTTGAAGTCCATAATAATATGGAAAAGTTAGAAAATGACGTTTTTCTTTTTTTACCAAACCAAATAAAAAAAAAAAAGCTTGTACAGAAAAACGAAATTTTAACAGATGGTAAAAATGCAAAATATGAAATGAAAAACGTGCAGGTACTGAGCCATACCTTTGCATAGGCTCGACAGTATAAGCCCTACAGATTGGGCCCCACAGTTGGGATAGATTTAAAAAAAAAAAAACTGAGAGCGTCGTAAGAATATGTGTTGCCTTCACAACGCTGTCAGGTTATGTTTGCCCCAACTATGCATTAAAGATTTATACGGCAGATCAGCGATGTAGATGGAGGGAAAATTGAGAACGCAGTTCCTCGAAATATTGTATTGCATACTCTTATCGTAAAAATTATGCAATTTAATGGAAATTGATTTCAAGCAAAATTTCTAAATAAATAAATAAATGACTGCTTTTTGAGTCAAACCGCCATAAAGCTAAACTGAGACTTTCTCGACGAACGAATATTCGTAAATCACTAAGTTCAACCACCAAAAAGGTGCGTTCTCCCAATTTTTCCAACTTCATCACTCGGGAATATACAAAACAGAATTAAAATAAAATACATATTAATATCAGTTGACAAAACACAATCGCTTTTTCAATAATAAAATAATTTTAAAATGCAAAAGTTAAAATTTTAATTTATCTAGATTTATACCATAAAGGATCGTTCACAAATGTCCCATTTTGAAGAGGAGTGGGATCGCAAATTTGTGGCAGTTTGCGACAAAGGTAAGGGAGGGAGTAACAAGGGCTGTGACACATCACACATTTTTAATCATGACGAGTTAATAAAAACTAGTGAGACATGATGCAAGGGGAGAAGAGGAGGTAAAGTGAAATGTGACACTTAGAGACAAAAAGATAAAGGGGTCATAAATTTTGAAAAAAAAAACTGACATCATTTGTGGACTGTACACAACCAAAAATTCAAAAATATGCAAAGAAACAAATCAACAAAGTTTCAGTAGTTTTAATCGTAATTTTTAAATTGTTCTAAACGCCAGCAATCATGCAGCATTGTGAAATCACACTTCTAAAAACTTAATAATCACAATATAGTTGAAGTTACATATACATTAAAAAAAATAATTTTATATTTGTACATTTGTATAAAAAAGGACTGAACAATTAGTATCTGACAGAACAATGTTAAAAACAACGAAAGAGGAGAAGATATATAATAGTAAAGAGAAATATTGCATAAATGTAACAAAAAAATAATAATAATATATGTATAATATATTTTTCACTCAATGAACATAAAAAAGAAAGAAAAAAATCGTTTAAGAACATTCATTATTAACAAAAATTCAAAAACCAGTGCTAGTGTGAAACAATAGAACAAAAGAAATCAGAAACAAGTATTAAGCAAAACAATATTTTTAAAATGTAATGAAATAAAAGGGAAATATTATAAATCAAAATCAAATTAAAATATAAATTAAGGTACCAAAACTTTCTCAGTAGCATGATTTCACTAAATTTACTGCTTTTTAAGGCAAAATTTCAAAGCTGCAAAATGAGTACTAGTGACAGATAACCATTTAAGCGTTGTGTCGATTTCTGCCTCACATAGAAAAGTTTAGTTAGAATAGTATACAATACAAGTCAAATAATTTAAGCTACACAACGTTTTTAAACAAAACTTTTAATATTAATTTTATTTAATCCGAGTGAAGGGTCCACTGGAAAAGTAAAACTTATTGATGAAATCTTTGTTTTATGTTTTATTCCATTTTATAACGAATGTAATTTTAACTAAGCCAATATTTTTATTAAGTACTATGTAAAAAAAAATATTTCGAAAATTTATTTCCTTTTGAAAATTTAATACGTAGTACTAGGAATCATCGACAAGCAAATTGGCCGATTAAAGATTAATCGGTGAAATCTATTAATAAGCATGATGATTATTTTTTAATACTCCCAATTTTCCCATCAGTTTCTTTTTTCTTTTTCTTTCTTTCTTTTACAATTCTGCTTCTAGACATACTTACTAATTTATTTCTGAAAGATTTATTTTTCTCCATTTTTCAAATTTTCCCAAAACAATTTTAAACTTTCATCCAATTTCTTCGAATGAATTTTCGTATTATTGTTTTAAAATTCATTAACATATAACATAATAAACGCATTGCTAATTAGATTAACTAGACTTGAAAGTAAAAAAATAAATGCAGGCTTTGGTGAGTACTTCAGTTTACGAATACTTTTAATCTAAATTTGTTTCTCAATTATTAGTAGACATTTAATTAAAGTCTTTTATTCTTTGTGAAATAAAAGGTTATCTACGAGCACTATAGTAAGAAGAAACGTGTTGACAAATGAAAAAATGTTGCAGGATTGTTTATGTGTGTTAGTCTGTGGAGTTAGCGACAAAAACAGCCTAAATATTTCACTTCCGGATACCAGTGTGAAATTTTGTACAGAGCTTAGGTACATATATAAGAACAAAAAACCGCCGGGAGACACTTGATCAGGGGTCATGAACTCCCGTGATGACGTCATCAAGATGGCCGCTTTTACAGGTAAATACGTTCGTTTAATTGCTTAAACTCCATCATAGATTAAAATATTGCAAAACTCAAAGGTATCATCTGAAAGCTCTTTAAAATAGCTATTTAGAAATATTTAATTTTTCTTTCTGAGGTCAAGGGCCCACCTGTAATGACGTCATCAAAATGGCCGCTTTTAAAGGTAAATGCGTTTGTTTAACTCCCCCTAAAACTCCATCATAGATTTAAATATTTCAAAACTCAACTATATCATCTGAAAGCGCTTTAAAAGATCTATTTAGAAAGATTTAATTTTTCTTTCTGAGGTCAAGGGCTCACCTGTGATGACGTCATCAAAATGGCCGCTTTTACAAGTAAATACGTTCGTTTAACTGCTTAAAACTCCATCATAGATTCAAATATTGCAAAACTCAAATATATCATCTGAAAGCTCTTTAAAAGAGCTATTTAGAAAGATTTAATTTTTCTTTCTGAGGTCAAGGTCCCACCTGTACTGACGTCATCAAAATGGCCGCTTTTACAGGTAAATACGTTTGTTTAACTCCCCCTAAAACTCCATCATAGATTCAAATATTGCAAAACTCAAATATATCATCTAAAAGCTCTTTAAAAGAGCTATCTAGAAAGATTTAATTTTTATTTCTAAGGTCAAGGGCCCACCTGTGATGACGTCATTTGAGGCCATTTTGATGACGTCATTACAGGTGGGACCTTGACCTCAGAAAGAAAAATTAAATTTTTCTAAATAGCTCTTTTAAAGAGCTTTCAGATGATATATTTGAGTTTTGCAACATTTGAATCTATGATGGAGTTTTAGGGGGAGTTAAACAAACGTATTTACCTGTAAAAGCGGCCATTTTGATGACGTCATCACAGGTGGGCCCTTGACCTTAGAAAGAAAAATTAAATCTTTCTAAATAGCTCTTTTAAAGAGCTTTCAGATGATATATTTGAGTTTTGCAATATTTGAATCTATGATGGAGTTTTAAGCAGTTAAACAAACGTATTTACCTGCAAAAGCGGCCATTTTGATGACGTCATCACAGGTGAACCCTTGACCTCAGAAAGAAAAATTATATCTTTATAAATAGATCTTTTAAAGCGCTTTCAGATGATATAGTTGAGTTTTGAAATATTTAAATATATGATGGAATTTTAGGGGGAGTTAAACAAACGTATTTACCTGTAAAAGCGGCCATTTTGATGACGTCATTACAGGTGGGCCCTTGACCTCAGAAAGAAAAATTATTTTTTTCTAAATAGCTCTTTTAAAGAGCTTTCAGATGATATATTTGAGTTTTGCAATATTTGAATCTATGATGGAGTTTTAGGGGGAGTTAAACAAACGTATTTACCTGTAAAAGCGGCCATTTTGATGACGTCATCACAGGTGGGCCCTTGACCTTAGAAAGAAAAATTAAATCTTTCTAAATAGCTCTTTTAAAGAGCTTTCAGATGATATATTTGAGTTTTGCAATATTTCAATCTATGATGGAGTTTTAAGCAGTTAAACGAACGTATTTACCTGTAAAAGCGGCCATTTTGATGACGTCATCACGGAATGACCTTGACCTCCGATCAAGTGTCTCCCGGCGTTTTTTTGTCCTCCTATGTGAATTTAAGCCCCACATAAAATTTCAGACTGGTATCCGGAAGTGAAATATGTTTGCACTAACTCCACGGACTATGTATATTTATTCAAAATAGGAAAATTATTTTTTAAAAATTTATATCAACTGCTTTGGCTATGTTTTATGTTTCTGGCTATGTTTTATGTTTCATTCTTTGAAGTATTTTTTTTCTCACTACTTTCTTTCGTACTACATGTTATATTTATGCAAGCAGAAAATTATTTATTTCTTGTTTATAAATTTATTCATCATGGTTTCTTGCTCAAGGCATACTCAAAATAATTTTACTTAAAAGGCATTTTTTCGGCCGTTGATTGGCAAAATTTAGCTAATCGAAAATAAATGAAATATTCATGTTTTCACATTCCAATTTAAAAATTCTTGATTTAATTATTTTTTAGTGTCATATGAGTATCACTTGTGAAGGTTATCTTTTAATATATTTCATTCAGTTTTACACACTCTATGAACTATTTGTTTTGTTCTTATTCTGTACATTTTTAGACTACTTGTTATAGTAAATAATTCAGAAAACTACATTTATTTACTGTTAAAGAAATTATTCATCATAGTTTCCAGATAAAGATATACTCTGAAAATAATATATTAAAGAAATGTTTTCTGACTATTAATCCGCAAAATTTGGCCAATTATGGCCAATGAATCGGTGCATCCCTACTTTTAACAATACAGATCAAATCAAAATCAGCTTTCTACTGTGCTTTCAAATGGTTAAAAGAACTCATAACAGCAAAAGAGGGCATTATATTTTGGAGAAAACATTTTTAAAAAGAAGGGAAAAGGAAATGCCTCATAAATATCCTTACTTATCAACTACAGTATAATATGCTTACAGAGTACTGACATACTGAGATAAATATGTCAAACAAGAATAACTTAGGAAATCGGCGATGCTTAAGTAAAGCCTATGGTGGGGGGAGGGGGGAGTAACACGACACTCATTGCTACACTTTGATGTTCCTTTTCCTCCGACAAATATCAGTGCTCTAATCCGACGCTCCATTGCCGTGTTGTACACAATCCAAACGTTTTTCTTCCTTTTTGTGCGCAGAGAATCGACACGGAAAACCTGTGCAAACCGACCGTCACATCGTTGTCAATCGTCGGAGACAAAAACGAAGGCGTGACAATGATTGCCAAAAACATCTGTTCACGATTCATAAGGGAGGCTTACATATTAAAAAAAGGGAGAGAGAGAGACGAAAAGAAATAAAAAAAAGGGGATCCTCCCCAGGTGCCTTATGTCCAGAACCGTTTAATGCCGGATTACTGACAAGCCTAGAGCACAAAAGTAACCTCTTTTCATCCAAAAAATGTTTATACAAAAGTCGAAGAGCATTTGGACAAGCGGATCACTTGTCAATCAGGAAAAGCCCTACGTCTTTTCAAAAGGAAGAGGTCACATGCGACTTTTTTTTTTCTCCCCTAAAAGTCGGGAGTCGCCCACGAAGAATAAAAAGTCTGGGCTCCTTTTTGCTTTTAAGGGTGTCATGTCACGCCCGTCACGTTTGCCATCGATGGCCAATGTCATCTTCGTCGCCGGCTTTCGTCCATCAAAATCTGGAGCCCCGATTAGATACGTTCGTCAACGAGAACTTTCCCACAGGGTGACACTGATCCCCCATCCCCACCCAACTGTCAATCAAAAGAACAGCAGCTGGGCCCCCAGTTTTAGGATGGGGAATGTTTCAATATTCACTACAACAACCGTCAATGTTATGTATCCGCCGCCAATTCAATTAGTGAATGAAGGAAAAAGAACAGCAATGAAGGCAATATGTAACAATGTCACAAGATATGCCATTTCGAAACTGACTGAATAATTTATTTTGAGGAAAATGTTATACAGGTTACAAAATACAAAAAGAAAAAAAATATCACAGCGAAGTTGAGCAAAGTACTATTGGTATTAGAGTTCTGCAATATTACAACTTCACAAACAAGGCTCAATTTAGAGGTTGAAAATGTAATTTCATTCTATAATACAATCGAACATCGTTAATTTCAACACGTTTCTCTTGGAGTTCGTTTTAAGGAGGTTCCACAGAAAAAAAAAATCCATTTAATGCATGGCACATTGGCAAAAAAATTTGTATACAACGGAAGTACTTTGAATTTTTTTTTTTATAAATATGCCCTATACGAGATTGTCTTCTTCTTTCTTTTTTACTGTTTAAGTTTAGTACACCAATACATTTTCCGTAAATTCACTAGTCAGTAATTTTTTCCGCTTCGAAAAATTGTGATGCTATTTTAAAAGCGTCAAAATTTTTGTAGTTACTATAGATTTTTTTAATTAATTAGTCTCAAAGTTCATAGTTCCGTCCTTAAATTGCCAAATGTCATCCACCGACATAATATAGGAAGCTCTTTTTAATAGCTTAACTCTGTACCTCAGAACCAGACTAACGTAAGTCCATTTTCGTCATTTTTCGATAGAGGGGAAAAACGATTGTTGAATACATCGTTTTTCCCCTCTACTGAAAAATGACGAAAATGGACTTACGTTAGTCTGGTTCTGAGGTACAGAACTAACAATTAATTTTTGAAAAAATAACTGGAACATTCGCTTCAAAACATCATTCAACTAAGCAGTGGCAGACGGAACCTTTACCATTATTTTTGCTAAATTTATCAATTTTAATGAGAGTACAGGGCACATCTTTCAAAACAGCCCTCTCATCTTGTTACTGCGAAATATGGAGATCATTTTGAAGAAAAATCTTGCATAGCATTAATAGAACAAATGATAGTTTTCTTACAGTCAAAACATTTTTAAAACATGTGAAGAATAAATAACTCTTCATTCTTTGGAGAAAAACATTATTTTCAACTTTGTCTTTCTTTTTTTAATCTCCTTTTTGAGCTAAGGATAACGATTATAGGAAATTTTTGTGCAATAGACAAAATATGTTTTTTTCCCCTTTGCTGAAGACCAATTTAGTAAAAAGGAATAGCAACAATACTAATTTCCTTAATAATAACAACATTTGATCGCCACAGTAACTCATAAGTTAGAGTTAGATGAACGTTTCACTAGATGACAGCAATTTTAAACGGGCAGCCATCATCGTACCCTAAGATGTATGATAGACGATAGGATAAGAGAACCTCCCTCTCCCTCATTACCTTACTTCCCCTTCATTAAGAACATGAAAAGGTTAAACGAAGGGGTATTCCGACGAGCATGTCTAATGCTACTAATCTCTTATATGCTTAGTGAGTTTGTTGGCATGAATTGAAGCAGTTGCGCAATTATAAAATGTACCCCTTGCTGTAACGAATCTAGAGAGCAATATTTTTTTGAGGAAAATATTTCCAAACTTCGCATCAGTTACTAAATGTAGAAGGAACTACACTAGAAAATGGGTGCTACTCTTAAGTACTGAGGACGGTATTCCGTCTCTAAAAAATGGCAGATAGATTTATGTCCTTCAAGTTAAAGTTTTAATTGAAAAACTTAACAGAAAGACAGAAATCCATCATCTACCGATTTTTTTTTTAATTTAAATACTGTCCTCAGTACAGAAAATTGGCACCCATCATGCATGAGCTGGAATATGATAAATTAACTTTTCATGGATTAGACAGAAAGTTGAAAGAGTTTTGCAGCATTCGCATAGAAAAAGCATAAAATAGAATTTTTCGCCAACGAGAAACGAGGAGATTAAGATATAAAGCATATATTTAACTTCATACATACAAAACCTCTGTTCAGCTTCCCAAATGCGTCTCCATTTTCATACAAATCGTTTAAAGCTTCATATATCCTCCTAGAACGTTATGATAAACATGCAGTTTTGGATTTTGTAAAATAATGTTGTGATATCTGTCAGGCTCTCTTTTTAACAAAAGATGACTGAAGATTGAGATCGTTAAAAATAAAAAGCGTAGAAAATGACTTTCTCTTTTTGGTATGTCGTAGTGTGATCAGGATATCGAAACTTACAACATTGAAACTTTAAAGTCACTTCTTTAGTTCATGACTAAATAAAATATGAAAAACAGTTTTACATACAACGTGTTTCAAAAGAACGAGTTCAAAACAAAAATTATGGACTAAATATGTGAAAAGAAAATTTGGTAAAACCAGTACGAGTCTTTAATTGAAGTTAAATGAAAAATGATCAAAAAAGCTTTGTGCTGAACTATAATCGAAGTTAAAAATCAACGTAAATAAAGCACAAATAAGGTAGAAAGTACAGCAAATAGCTATTTCAAGGCTACAATGGAGCCCCTTCCTCAGTGCAAGAAGCTCAGCAAACAACATGAAAGCTGTAAGAGAACTCAATTTTTGAACTTTTTGATCATTTTTCATTCAGTATGAGTCTTGTTTGTATCATACTTTAAATGTACAACTCAAAATTTTACATGGAATTAGAATTCTACAGAACCTAATAAAAGATTTTACGTAAAAGTCCCCCCCCCCAAAAAAAAAAAACATCAAATATTATCTTGGCTTCAAAAAATAAAAAATTTCATAGTTGACGCAAAAGTAAAATAAAAACAGGTGGTGAGGCGGAAAATAAATAAGTAAATAAATAACGGTCTTTCTAAAATTAGAAAACTCAATTCTTACGACAAAACTGTTTCCATATTTCATGATATAAAAATGAACTTGTGCTACATGACTTCTGAGTTGCATGACTTGAATTGAATGCAGCTATTTGTGAAGCACACAAACAGAAATATTCATAAACAAAAACGTTTTATTAAGTTGAATGTCTTTAAAAATGAAAGAAAGAAGCATCAGATATTTAAAGGATAAATAATAAAATTACTTCAATAAAATTTTCCCCTGAAAATTTCTAAGAACAACTGTATAAATCCTTCGAAGAAAAAAAAGTTAAAGAGACAGAATCTCTGTCTGCCCCGCGTGTAGGGATTAAATAAGCCGACGTTCCCCGAAAAAGGGAACACAAAGGAAAACAGGAGAGCATTCGAAGACACAAATTAAATGGAAATCGAGCCAGCTGGGGTCAACCCTCTGGGATTCTCCTAAACCCTTTCTCATAACAGAAACTTTTCTTCTGCAAGCTTATTGCGAATTCTTTTCATTGCCACGTGGATACAGTCATGAACAAATAATACCTGGTCTTGCATGTGTCGATTGAAACAGGACATCTCGAAATCTGCAGGATCGTTTGTTTACATCTTCAATGAAAGAGAGCCGATGGAACTGTATTCAGTAGCAGATACAGAATACGATGGCAGATATAATTACCTTTTTTTTAACCTTCAAACAAAATGTACTTTAATGAGGTTGTACAAAGTACAATAAACACCTCACTATGTACAGTGCAAAAAAGAAAATGTTGTTTCTTACAGTATAGTGGAAATTAGCAATATTCTACTACAATATTTCAGTTTTTATTAATGAACAAAAGTTAAAAATGCAAAGGTAAGGAGGAATAATGATAGTAAACATACCCCAAAATTAAAAAAATATATAAAAAACGAAAAAGAAGAAAGTAACTCAAACAAAACGCTTTATACAAGTACTCAATAATAAAAAGTTATTCAAAAAGGACTACATAACAAGTCGAATTTGTTTGGATTAAGCCATCAAAGAAAATGGTCTTACTTTTTAAACTCTGCCAACACCCCCCCCCCTCCTCAACCCAAAACAATTTATAAATAAAATAATAATAATAATTTAATTTGAGATTTTCCCAACAACATTAAACCCAAGAACAATTTCTGATGATTTGTTATTTCAAGAAACGAAACGTAAGAGTATTACTGCAGTTTTTCGTAGAATTTGGTACAAAATTTTCACTTCTGGCATTATCATATTTTCAGACAAAATCCACTCAATCAACGTTAATGTTTTTAAACTGTTCAAAAATCTACTTTCAAACTTAATAGACGCATCAGGTAAAATTTACGTTCTTGCATCGTGTTTTACTAGGAGAAACAATGTTGATTTAGATGTTTGCTTCAATTTAGTACGCTGCATTTTGTTTCTCATTTCATGCACATTGTGTTATTTTTCGGGGTACAATTAATTAATATACTACCTGTAATGTGCCAGACACTTTAAAGCTCCTATATATGTTGATTAGTAATGTTAGAAAATATTATAAGAAATTGTGTTGATTTAACAAAACTACAAGCCATATACGAGTATACAAGTTTATTTAATTATCCTATAAAATGAGCAGCAAACGAGAAAGGTTAAGCAGAGTCGATTCGTCTGATGTTAGGTGTTAAGAAGATCAAATGAAAAGATACCTACCAAATATTTCACGTCAAAATTTTTTTGTTATAAATTTTGTTCAAACTACATCTATCTGTTTGATCAGGAGTTATCAAGAATGGAAGTCACCTCAGACATCAACGTGATACCAATACGTTCACAACTGAACGAAGTTCGAACACAATAAAAAGTTATTTCTATTTCAATAAAGTGCGGGAGGAAACTTTAGTAGCAATAGAGTAATAGTTGCTTTTCCTTAACGATACCAATTTGTTCCGAAACTAAGTACTTTTTATCATGCTGAATGTTCGATTTGTCTTTCTTCTTGAATACACTGCTCCGACAAGCATTACCATTGTCTGAAACAATTTCATTTAGTTAGGTCCATCCTCTTGATGATAAACAATACTACCATACAACTTGATTTAGCACGCTATAAAAGAACGAAATGGATTTTAAAGCCCGCCATGCAGGTACTTGATCGAGAAGGAACAAAAGAATCGCAACTATCTTGTACTAACAATGTTATTGATCGATTCTCAACGCTCAGTATCATGTTCCGCTTTTTTTCGGGACACTAAGACATACAACTGTCTGTGTACCTTTCGAGTCTTTATTGCTCTCCATACATCTCATGTCAGCTTGTGTTGTAACACAAGAAATGAGAAATGTGGAACGCGCCAAGAAATATTGACACAGGTACCGAAACAGTAAAAAAAGGAAAGCTCAAGTAGTATTTCTGTTAACGAATTTCAAAAAATTTTAACTGCGAAGAAAAAATAAAGGAAGAATGTAAGAAATATTTAAAGAGACAACAGGTCTTAATCATTTTTTGTGTGCATTTACTTCCATCAGAAAAAAAAGGGCAGCATTAAATAATGGTTCATCGGACTCAAGAGCGGTATAACATTTTACTATCTTATCTCAATTTTAGAACAGGTAGTGCAGTTTTCTTTCCTTCTCTTTTTAAAAATTTTGTCACACAAATTTAGGAAAATTGAACCGAACTGTAAGTCTCTTTTTCAACATAATAGAAACTTAATTTACACAGAAAAAATTAATTAATTAATATAAGATTCTGTGGCCTGGCGCATGTTCACCTAGAATTCATAGGAAAAACCAAATCCTCCACATGTGCCAAGCTAACCTCTCAAAAAGCCTGCTACATAAAGCTACAAATGTTCTCAATTGCATTCATTAAATAAAATTTGCGATTCAAATTGCAGTTCAACCGCATTATTCCAGCGGTAAACAAGTCTGAAATGTTGTCTAAATCCCGCATCTAGAACTCCAATTGATAAAAATTGTCAAGGTAAGATCCACGCCTGATGCAAGGGCATCTTCTTATAGAAGTTCGTGCGGATACTTGATGCAATGATTTCACTTATGTTATTTATTTCCTATTTGGTACTATTACACTTTGACTGCGATGCCAATCAATGTGATAGCCAGAGGTATTTCCATTGGAACCACTGGCTATCAGATAAGATATAGCTCGTGCTCGTGCCCCAAAGATTGCCTAGAGGTTAACATTAGCAATTTTGGCTTGGTGGTCGAAATGTTAAACAGTGACCGTGATGAGATTAAATTCTTAAAATATATTAGTCTTTTCTACTACCGTCCTTAGCTTTGTTTCTAATTCATACGGAGTAAAAAGAGCTTAAACTCATACCTTATGTGCATTTGAAGAACATGCATGCACAGTGCTGCAAGACAGCTAGTCGTCATCAACATTAGAGCACCCGTTGTTGACCAGTGCTGTTCATTAAGATGCAATTTCGATCCCTCCGCTGGCATTATACTTATCTTTAGACTATGAGAATAATTTATTACGCCGAATTGATTTCACCATGCAGTAATTGTCAATTCAGAAACCAGAGAACTAATGGCAACACTATTTGCCTACGTTCTAGAAAATTTGTAGTAAAGTAAGGTTTCGATGTTGTGACACAATGAGACACATTTTGTTATATAGTGCAAATGGCACATGTTTTAAATCGAAAAAAGTACAACAATAAAACTGAATTCAAAGCTGCTCCAAATTCAGAAGCGGGGTGAGGAGATTTATAGACGTTTGCGGACTGTCTTGCATACAAACAGCTAGACAAAACCTAAGATTTTTTTTAAATAAATTGTAATCGCTAAGAGGAATTTCAAAAGTAACGTCCTAATAACACATTTTAGATCGGTCACGAGAATTCTCGTGATTTTCTCGTTTTGTCAAATGACCGTTTACGAGCATCACCAGGCCAGTCAAGCAATGTATAGTGCACCTCCGAAAAGTTGAGCTTTGACCATGAAATAATTCCCCTCTTTTCGGGTAAAAGGAAAGGGAAATTGCCGCGTATTTAAAAATAAAATAGTTTTGCAAAGCGACTACGAAAGTAACCCAACTCAATTCAGGGCCAATAAAATTAAAAAAAAACTAAGCATTGTATACGTCAGAGGTCAATTTATCCAAAGGAGCGCGATACATTGGTAACTTTCACATTACTGTCTGGTTTTCTTAGGTAAAACCTTCCGCGTATTTACGCATGCATCTGTGCTCTTACCAAAATAGGGGTGATAGCGGGAAGAATAATAAGAAGCATTTCGAGCCGTATCAAACAACGTAGAACGATGCTAATTTCAAATACATAGTTTATTGAATGTGTCAAAAGGATAGCAAATGCAAGTTTTAAATTGAAAACTTTGGAAAATTCCCACTCACAACCTATCACCTCTTTTTTAAGTGGAATGGTTCGCGAGAGTGCTAGACACGTGGCGTTCACGGACGGACAGTATCTCCTATTTTTATTTAGTCATTTTTTTCGTGAACTTTTTTATTGGTTCTTAAGGTTCTGAACATTTTAACAAGTGTTTAATCACATAATGCCTATTCATATTTTACGGAACCACAATGCGTAAAAATCAACACGCGATTTACTCATTTTGAAAATTAAATTCAACACGTCACGGTCATTCTATAAAATGTCAACCTCAGCCGAAAAGAAAAAAAAAAAATACCGAAGTGAAAAAAGTATCAAAAAATAAATAAATAAAAATCATACAAGATAAGAAGTTAAGAATAATTGAAAAAGTATTATAATTATCATTGAGATTAGCCATAATAAATAGTTTGTAGTGTGTTTATTGCTTGTTATTCGACGGTTACGTTAGTCACGTTACGTTAGTCACACTCCATCTTGAGTAAAAGTGACACTTAAGACTAAAAAAAATTAAGACTTAATAAATGTGTTTTATGTTTTTAAAAGCCAGCTTTACACATTTTTCAAATTTTTCATTCAATTTTTAACACTTGCTTAATTTTGAGAAATTTTTGCCTCGCAACATGAGCATAAATTTTTAGGGTTGCAAATATGTTACGTTAGTCACGCTGCTATTTTGGTTGAGAAAATATCTACTGTCAGTAATTTTGTTTTAAATTCTTAGCAGAAATGATACATAGATACCATGCACATTGTAAATCCACCAGCATAACTAAAAAATGTTTTTTATCCTTTAAGTTACAAGTTAAAACAGTTACAAAATCACCTCTGAATGTTACGTTAGTCACTATGGAATGACTCGCCTGATAATTTTATCAACAAAATTAAAACATTTTTAGAAGACGGAATTAAAACTATCCACGGGCTCTACTCTAAAAATTGACATATTTAATTGATCCCCCCCCCCCCCCAAAAAAAAAAAAAAAACCTCAGAGAATCTAACATCCATCATCGTAAATATTTTCAAACCATAGTTTGCCTTTGCCTAAATAAAAGCACGATTGGGTGGGGTGGGGGTGGGAGGGGGACGATCGAAGACACCAGCAAGTCACTCGAAACAAAGGGCCGATGATACAGCGCACAAAAGCGTCGACGGCAGACACAGAGCCGAGTTAAAAATCGCCGAGGAACAAGCCTTTAATAAGTTTGTTTATCGTAGAATGGATAGAAAAGGGGGGCGGATACAGCCTTTTAATATACACAAGGTCTCAAAACGGCAGCTTGGAATATAATAACGCACGAGGGAATAACAAGAAAGCGAAAGAGCTGTGACAGACGGCGGGAGAAATAACAATAATAGAAAAGGGGGCCTCCGTCTTGTAATTCATTATGAGGAAGCAATACTTTGTCACGGATCGGCACTAAAAGGGTTAAGAATGAAAGGGCCTCTTTTCGAAGAAAGCATAATGCGAATCGGATAAAGAACCGATCTTCTCTTCCCACTGGAGTTATTTTAATTAAAATGTCTGCCGTTTTGAAAGAGCGGATGTTTGGATGAGAGGGGGCTAAGAAAGGAGCCCGGAGAGGAGATTTATTGCATTCGAGGTGCGATATTTCCCCAATAATTTTCGGACGTTTACAGAAATCGACGCAATGGGAGACGGCGAGTGTTTTTCCCACCGAGGAGAAATTTGTAATAAAGTTGGGGTGCTTGCAAGATTAGCAGAAAAATACGGATCGCTGTAAAAATCAAACGTAATTGAAAGCTTTTATAAAGAACTGAAATTTGTATTAAAGCGTTTTCAAAAAGCTAGTAATAGTACTGAATGTAAAATGAAAAAAATAGTTATACTCATATTGGATTTTTTCCCCCTTTTATCCTATCCTATAAGCTAAATATATTGAAAAAGAAAAAGTTGGACAACATTCGAGAACAAAAGTTGGCCAAAGCACTCGTTTTTAATCAAGATCAAGATCAATAATCATTAATCAAGATCAAGATCAATAACAACTGCGAAAATAAAAATTTAAAAACTAAAAGAATATAAACGGTGTCAATTATTAAAAGCTAAAATACCAGTATATCAAAAGTTGTGTAATAAAGCTTGAATACAAATGTAATTTTTTCGAAACAAGACAATTTCTGTTTCAATTATTGCACTAATTTTTCAACTTTTTAAAACTGCAGCGTTTAAAATTTTAAATGAGAAGCTGAATTTTAACTGGAATCGAAAATAACGGAATTTTTTAAGCACTCAATAAAGCAGACAATAATAATAATAATAATAATAATAATAGTAACAACAACCAGCAATAAGAAGAAACTGTCAGTTAGTTATAACATTTTTCATTGTTTCTACTGATTTTACCAGGCTTATTATAATGCTTATTTTTGTAAACTAATGTTTGTGAAAATTGCAACAGCATGAAGGAATTGTCATAATTGAATAAAATTTAATACACAGCTGGGTGATAGTGGTACAAAAAAAAAAAAAGATTAAACTTAGACAGCCAACAAACAATAAAAAAAATGGTGAAATTAGTATTTTGTGTAGCCACCATGTGCTGCAATAAGTGTTGCTACGTGGCATTAGAGTCAAACAGATTTTTATGTCTGCCTGATCAAGAGCATTCCATACTGTTTATAAGCGCACCCAAAGTTGGTCTGCAGAAGAAACAGGACGAGGATTACGAACGAGACGCTGTACATGTTCAATCGGCGACATATCCGGGGAACACGCTAGCCAGAGAAGAAGCTGTACTTGCTGCGATGCAAGGAAGAATTGAACATCAGTCCTAGCGACATGAGGGCGGGCATTATCCTACTGAAATACAGCGACAGGCAAGCCTTGAAGGATGGGGACAGCTCGGGGCTGTAGAACTTCACTGATATACCGGTTGCTGTTCAGGTTACCCACAATTCGTAGCAATAAGGATCGTCCATGATATGATATGGCACCCCAGACCATGACTCCAGGTGTTTGCCCACTGTGACGTTCGAAAATGCACTCTGGAAGGTGGGTTTCACCGGCATAGCGTCGGACGTGAATGCGACCATCATGGTACCACAAATAAAAGCGGGATTCGTCAGAAAACACAACATACTGCCAATCAGCACGCCAGTCCTAATGCTGATTGGCCCATTGTAGCCGCAGGCTGCGATGGTTTAGCGTGAGGGGGATCCTGTATAAAGGAGTCCTTGCGCGCAGTCTACCCTGCAGCAGACGCCTACGAATTGATGAAGCACACAATGAAGCACCTGTAGCTGTTAACAACTGTGCTGCCAGTTGTCTAGAAGAAGCTGTACAGTAGGTCAGCACCATGCGGATCAAGTGTCTATCATTCCGCGCTGACGTCACATTTCAGGGTCTACTCCCGGATTTCCGAGTTGTCCGACACTTGTTCGTCCACTGCTTCCAAGCACTCATCACTGAGCTGCTGTTACGCTGCACGCGAGCTGCTACTTTACAATAAGACAATCCAGCTTCACTGAAGGCTGATGATCCTTCCCCGTTCAAACTCCGTAAGTTGTTGAAACCTCGCTCTTTTACAATAAGACAATCCAGCTTCACTGAAGGCCGATGATCCTTCCTCGTTCAAACTCCGTAAGTTGTTGAAACCTCGCTCTTTTTCGTCGAAGAGGCATAAGCAATGTCTTAACTAACGTTTATCACAAGCAGATAACCATCTATAACCATTCACGCCTTGATGCTGTAGCCGTCTATTTATTCAGATAAATCCGGCGTTCAGAGGGCGCTACTCAGCGTACGCATGCGCTACGAGTCTAAAACTCTAATCATTTGCATATCATACCCTACTTTACATTTGCTGAAAATTTCAGTCCATTCGCGCAAGTCCTTCAATTTTCACAAACATGAGTTTAGTTCAAACAGTACCATTTACAAGATGCAGTCTAAGTTTACATACTACTTCGACTCGACACATAGCAGCACTTAGTTACTCAGAAATTAAATGAAAATAATTCAAATAATAAACACGTAAAATGTAAGCCTTTTATTTATACTTACAGTTTTCGAATTAGAATCTACACCATGTGCTCCAGCGATGAGCTTTATGACGTCCAAATTCCCATGCTTTGCAGCCCAGTGTAAAGCTGTCTGTAAAAAGAAAGAGGAACAAAACCTATGATAAATTTTATTTCTGATATATAATTGAATTATTATGTGGCTATTGAATTATAATGCATTATATAATTGAATTATAATGCACAGATTGGCATTTATAACGTTGTTTTCCGAACAGTCTGCACAAAGTCGTATATTTATTTCTTATCACTCAAATATCATATGTGAATTCAACTTCTGAATATGAGGCCCGTAAGAAGGAACTATGCGATGTTAAATTCACCAGTGTTTGAAAAGTTTGAGACAAATAAGGCTATTGTGCCCACCTCAGTAAATGTGACAGAGAGTTCCGGGTAGCAGGGCACACGTTCCGGTTTAGAGGTCAGCTAAACGTGAAACCCCCAGGATTTAGTTTCCAAACACGTTCACTACTCATATAGTTGAACTTTCGCTGAGCAATTAATTTCAATGTTTTACCGTTGACCATGCTGTCATCCTCGTTTGTAATAGCATCTTTATCCTGTGATTTTTTTAAACTTATGAATCTATGATTTTAATAATTTCCTCTATGTCATACGTTCAGTTTCTTACAAGTCCTCACTTTTTGTGGCACTTTCTTTGTAAACTGTTATTGAATTATATTCCAGCAAGTCCAAAGTTTCCGCTTTTAAAAACTGCCCATTCTAAAAATTATGTATCACGTTGTGAAAACGTTTGTAGGCATTTTTATTTTTCAGTTTTTAATTTAGTATGTTTCCTTTTTTCAGAACCATTCAGATTTTTTCGCTCTTTACTCCTATTAGTTTACTCCCAAGACTCAATATTAACAGAAAGCAATTTTTAAATACAATAATAACATGTAAAGCATAAAATACGCGTCCATCATACTAGATACCACAATTGAATAAACTTTAGCATGAAACCAATAATATTAGCTTGTTGTGACTTCTCTCCAAACGCAATTACACCTGCTTTTATACAACCGATATCAGCTTTTCGTCTTTACAATTGTTGCTTTACCTAATAGATTGACACACTTGAAAAATATTTCTCTTTTATAACAAGTGTGAAAATAAACATTACTAGGCGACCCGTGCGGAATTCCGCAAAAAAAAAAAAAAAAAAAACTCTAAACGTAAAATTTAATACGACAATTTTTATTGGCTTCATTTGCACAACATCGCCATCTACTGCCGTCGTTCTGACAACTTTTCAAAGAGATCAAAGACACGTTCACTTTTACAACTACTACAAAAGTGATACACTATATTAAAATCAAATACCCAAGGCTACTACTAAACTAAATACTAACGTTATCGCAAAACTACCATAGTATTTTGAAACAATTAAGGTTTACCGAGCTAAGCCTTGGCTTGAAATGTCGCATTTAAAATTGATTTGAACAACAATGTAACGATTTTAACAGTTGAGCAAAAAATTTAACTTTTTCAAACTTCAATCGCTTATAAGTCGCTTAAGCGTGGATTTTCGAGATTCTCGTTACGCGGCGCTAGCGGAGAAACGTTCTAAAGAACGCATTTTTTTTAATCTTTCGAATGAAATCAATATGGAGACGATACGACAATTATTTCGCTAGATAGAGTCAATTTTGTGCCCAAAAATTGAAGTTCGAATAAAAAACGAACCGACACTTTTTAGAGGGTGGGTCTAATTTTCGTCAATAGCCCGCGGGATAAGCTTCAAAATCATAAATTTTCTTGCAATTCGATAAAGAAATGAGCGAGTTTCGACCGGGTATAGGATTCGGCTTAGAGAAATAATATATGGAGATTAAACAACAAGAAAAGATGAAAGAACACTAATATTTTTCTTTCAAGAATAACAATAAAAACATAGTTGAAGCAAAATTTCCCGCCTAGTTTGCTTATTGGGAAATTAGGCTCTAATAAATCCTTGTTCTTCATATAATTCATGCCATGAAACAAGGATCTATTAACATATTTAGTCTCTTTATGGGGTGTTTTATGCAACAAATGATATTTCTATTAAAATGGAATTGCCCCTTAGCTGATTTAAGCATTTAGATTGTAGGTAACCAGTAGAACTACATTAAGTTGCACGAACAGAAATTATTGTAACGTCGATTACATAGCTCTAAATGCCTGGCATAACTAAGCAAAGGTAAGGACATAAATTCTTAAAACTAAGTAATGCAAGAGCAATTCCTGAAATAAAACTATAAACCCTCCTTATATATAAAGTTATTACCTGAAATAATTGAATTTCGTAACTGAATAATAAATATTAAAATAAGTACTTGTTTCACTGCCTAAAAACACTTGTTGAGGCACGTAATTCAGGTCCGGCGCCAAACGTTTATCTGTTACGTCTATAACTCATGGAAGACACTAATCGATAATAAACTTGGGGAAGTACTACCCTCATTTAAAACGGCAGTCGAAAACAAACCATAAAAGCAAAAGAAGTACGACAAACTCGTAGCGAGTGCTGAAAGCTACTCCAGCAATCGCAAAGCAAATAAACGAAATAAGATTGGGGTAAAATTGCTGGTAATTCCTAGTTCTGAAATGACGGGAAGAAGCATTTTTATACGAAGCGACTCCCGTCTCGAGTTTCCTAAGAGGATGCTCTGACTCCCTTCAAGATAAATACTCGACGGCATTCAGAAGAGGTTTTTAAACGTAGCAGTTAAAAACCGTTTTTATGACCACTGGATTGACCCAGACGAGGGTTGTTTTTATACATTCACCCCTGGCGACGGCGGCCATTAATGCCAGTCGCACTCCAAACTTTTTCGCTGCCAGGAAGAATTTCGATGACACTCGAGGAGCAAACACTCGTAGCGAATCATGGCAATCGAAATCAGCCGGTCGTTAAGGTAAGTAAGGGGTGATCATTCAGAATGAAAATCCATTAGGGGGTGGTCGTAACGGGTCGATAGTACTCGTGAAAAAGATATTTGCCTCTTAAAAACCGATCACTTCATCATGATAGAATGAAAGTAAATGAAAAATTGGTTATCCTGATGTAATTATTTAAGCTGAACTGTATTAATACAGTTGAACCTCGTTAATTCGAACACGCTTAAAACGAAATCCTGCTAAGATGAACTAAATTTGCGATCCCCGTTTTATTGTATTGACACATAATGCTCTGTATTGTTTTTCAGAAAAGAAGAACTGTGATTAGGATGAATTAAATTTAAAGATCCTTTTGAGTTTGTTTTAACGTAATACTTTAAAACTTAGACCAGCAGTTTCCATAGTGTGCTCCGCGGAACCGCAGTTTAAATTTCCTCCCCAAGTTTCTTCTATATGGAAGAAAGTAATAATGATAGCGAATGATTAGCATTTGACTTCCAGATGGCTAACACTTTGCCATGTAGTCATTAATAAGAATGGGGCTCTTTGAAATAAATGTGAAGCCTGAGAATTCAGTGGCTAAAAGTTGGGGAACCGCTGACTTAGACTATATTTACACTGAAATGTAATTTATACCCCAGTGCAAGGCAAATTATAAACTTAATGTAAATAACTACGTCACAGGCAGCCACTGCCTCATTTGGGAGGGAGAGGGAGATGGAGAGCATGGTCTTCATCCCGGGTGGCAAATTTACCCTCTTTATATGTTTTTTTTTTTCTTTTTTTCGTTGGAACACAGTATAGAAATCTGAAAAAAGATGGACAAGGCGACAGTTTAAACTTTTGCCCCGCCTCGGAAAATTCGTAGATCTGGCATTGCACACGGCAAACAAAAGGCAAACAAATTCGATTAAACAAAGGTTAAACATGTAAAAATAATAATAAAATGAACTCGCTGAAAATTTGGAATTGAAAAGTGGAGTCCTCGCTCTTGGAGAACTATTCAGCTAAATCAGAAAGTGTAACATGATGCCTATCCGATGGTAATGCATGAACAGAATTGGTTAACAGCATAGAAGACATAGGACAGTGAAACAGTAGACAAAAGCCACTCCTAAATCAGTTATTTATCCCGATTCACCTTGTTTATCATTTAAAATACGATATCAAGTAGCAAAGGGGCTACATGATCTTGGCAAGACTTGCTGGCAGCTACTGTTCAGATAAACTTGGCAAAAAAAAAAACTAACTTTGATTTACAAAAGGCCGTCTTTGACGAGGCAAAAAGATCATGAGCATGAAGCTGTCAAAGAGGATCGAATTTGACATCTTATTCATACAAACGCCTTCCTCTGGGAGCAGGTATCGGGTGTATGGCCCGCGGCTCTGCGCCTATGAGATCAGATGCCAGAACAGAAAATTTACAGTGTAAGCAGGTCAATGGCAGATAGTCGCACACGCCATGTGATGAGTTCTTCATTTAAATGTCGGCTGGATAGGGACACGGAGTCACGCTATAGCACAGACATCAAAGAGGTCCGTGTAATGAGGATGAAAAGCAGAAGATTGAAACAGAAGACGAAGTGCTTCTGTTGCACATGTTTTCGGTGTCCCGGTAACATGGAGGCAGATTCAACGGAAGGCAATAAATGAAACCGATAGGACGGTAAATTGAGCACGCAAATGTTAATGTCTGAAGTCAAAAAAAAAGTTTATATTTTGTGTGCAAGAATATCGAAAGAAAAAGTTGATCTCAGTGACAAAACATTGCTATGCATTCAATTTCATGCAAATAAAGATGGAAGTGAAAAAAAAATGACGAAAGGCATTCCAAGAATACGAGCATACTTTATAAACTTTATAATAATTACTTTAAGGCAAACACTTAGCATAAGAACTCCAGATACCCAAAGGTACTTCCACCTAGTACGAAGAGGTACAGCTCTATGCAGAGGTTTATTAGTCACTGACTAACTCATTTCAAAACAATACTTTACATTTTTCTTTCTTTTGTGTAATAATTTTTAATACTGGATTAACTATTTATTTCATATTGAACACATTCAATTCATAACAAAAAAATAACGGGATATCAAGTAGGGATGCACCGAATAAGCGGCAGTACCGATTAATCGGCCATAATTAGCTACTTTGCCGATTGTTAATAATCGGCAAAATCGAGCCGATTGTTAATACTCGGCAAAATCGAGACGATTAATCGGCTGAAAAATATTTTTCAGATATTATTCTTCAAAGTATACTTTCACTAGGAAACTATGATGAATAATTTCATTAACAGTAATAATAATCCTCACCAGTTGATGTTTTTTTTAATTAATTCTCCTACTTTGAATAAATATACACAGACAATGATGCAACATTTCTCATGTGACGATAGTTTTCTCCTTAGCACAGTGCTTTCAGATAACCTCTAATTTTCAAAGAATAAAAGTATTGAATTAAATTGCTACTAATTACTAAAATATATGAATTAAAAATACTCCTAAATTGGAGTATTCACCACACACTCCCCTTCCCCTCCTTTTTTTTTTAAATTTTTATTTCCAATTAACTAACAATGTATTAATAATATTATTGACATTAATATGAAAATTGGTTCTAAGAAATTTGATAAAATATTGAAGTTATTTTGTGAAAACTAGGAAAATGGAAAAAAATATCTTCTCCCAGAAATAAATTACTTACTATTTCTAAACTTGGAATTGTATAAGAGAAAAAAAAACAGTAATGGTAAAATTGGTAGTAGAAAAACAATTATCCTTATCATTAATTGGCTCAGCTGATTAATCGGCCGATTATCAATAGCCGATTAATCGGTAATCGGCCAATTTGCTTATCGGTGCATCCCTAATATCAAGTCTACTTTCATTTTTATGTCTTTGCTAGGAGCTGTAGCTCACCAAACTCGAGCAACTACAAGGAGTTAAACTCGAACCACTTCTATATTCGAACTGATCGATCCCTTTCCTCACATATCTATTGCCCAGCAGGTGTGCGAGTTCAATGATACACTCATAACATTCTAAAGACTTAAGTTTTCGACCCGGTCGATCTTAGCAGAATAAAACGAAAATTGCCCAAAATTGCCATTGTACTAAAATCTCAAGTATCAAAATATTTTTTACAATTAGAAACCTAGTCTACTTCAAATTATTTTTTTTAACAAATGAAAAATTATTAAGCAACAAGTTTTATAAAAGCGCCATTTCAGAGCTGTTTTAATCTACCGCAAATTATAGCATTTGGTCTATTTCAGACTTTGTTCGAAATTTTAAGTGTAGATTATGAACTATAAATTCGCCCCATCATTTTTACTTCTTAACCTTTCAACGATTTCATTGCTATCTTTCAATTCAAGTTTTGTCCATTCCTTCCTGTGCTCATATTCTTTTCTAAGTTAATGCGACCCCATACCTGATTACAAGTCAATAATCTATAAACGTATTAACAATTTAACCCCTAATAATTAGTTTATTTCAATACTAAGCAACATCTTCACATATATCCTCTAATAAACGGGTTAAAAAATACATAAATTGTTATTAAAATTATATACTAATAAAAAAAGCCCGGATTTTTCAGCACAAGATGAAATTTGTTCGAATTCTCTACGGCATTTAATTTTGAATTTTTTTGATTTACACGAATTTCAACCAAAAATGAAGGCGAGCTTTCAATTAAAAACAGCGTCATTTTTTCACAATACTTTGATTCAACATCATAATGTCTCATTGATATAATGGATATTGCAACGCGATCATTAGATGTTTCTAATATAGTAAAATACAAAATTTTATTTTTTCAGAGTATGATATTTTATAATAACAAACTTACAGAAAAATCACGATTAAAAATCGAAACTTACAGGCTCAATAAAATTTTCGACATATTATTTTAAGAGCGAGAATCTGAGAGAGTGTCACGCCTGTGATTCATGACGTCTCAGATTTTTTCCAAAAAAATTACCAAATGTTTATTATCTTATTGAAAGACCAAATCCAGAATTTTTCGTTCTAAAGTTGAATTGTTTAGTTTTTATGGATCCCTAAAGGTGAAGGTGCGCATCAAAAATCAAGCAGATTTTCAAGACATGGAAGTTGCTGTGAGCCAAAACTCTTACCAGGAACTGTTGAACTCCAACTTTCTTTTTGTATATGAAATATAGAAGGTTAATTATTTTAAAGTGCTTACACTGGTCTTTTAAACGACACTACTTTTGCCGTGCCAACTGAAATGTACAAGCTGTTTTTGGACCTCAAAAACGCTAAAAAACGTCAAAACTGCCTTGTTTTGAGGGCCTTCACTGACCTTACGGCAACAACTTACCACAAATTTACCATTCATTTTGTAAAGTTTGAACCTTCATTATTCCATCTACAAAAAGAAAATTGGAGTTCAACAGTTCCTGCTAAGAGTTTTGGCTCACAGCAACTTGTATGTCTTGAAAATTCGCTTAATTTTTGATCCCGCACCTTCACCTTTAGGGATCCATAAAAACTAAACAACTCAACTTTAGAGCGAAATATTCTGGATTTGGTCTTTCAGTAAGATAATAAACATTTGGTAAATTTTAGGAAAAAATCTGAGACGCCATGAATCACCTCATAATGTTAGGCGTGACAGTTTCTCAGATTCTTGCTCTTAAAGCATGTTGCGAATAAGCTAATTTCATGAAAAGCGGTGTAATACTACCTACGCTATGAATTTACCTACTCTGCAAGCAAAAAGTATTTTGTTATTTAATAGATTTGTTTGCTTTACTTGACCTTTTAGTGAAAATGCTGGAAAGGCTTCCCTGTAAATTACACTTTTTTACCAAACGACTACTTTTGCAGTGAAAACGTCTCGATGCTTTTGGGAGAACAATGCGGGATAACAATTCTGTAAAATATTTCACTTTTGCGACGTTATCTTTAGTCTGCGCATTTGGCCTAAAATTTTGAAATTTTTGATTTTTTTTAGATTTTCAAATTTTTTAAAAAATATTGCAAATGATAAAACTATTGACGGGTGGTTATTAAATGGAAGAAAAAGGTTTGAAATATACAAAGAATTTTTTAAAACTATTTTAGATTATGATTTCAGTTCATGCATTACGCTCAAAATTCATCCAATTTCCCAAAATTTCTGATATTTTCAACATTTTTTAACTCAGTATTTCCCTCGCAATATTCACTTGAAGTGTCTTCAAACCTGGTTTTATTCATTTTGTTATTACTTTGAACCGTGTAACTCTTCGCTAGCTCATGTTAAACTACCCAGGACTCACCACGAAAAGGTGACCGCACTTCGAGTCCTACACGTGAGCCCTTCCTTCCAACCAATGTGAGCACGTATTTACATTTCTTAGATACGTCTTTAACAGTTAAATTGTTCCTTTGTGTCGTAAATTGATCAAATATTTCTGTCAGATATCCTCGTTTTTACTAACCTTTTTCTTTTCCTGTGATTAAATACCAATTTTGAAGAGCTTGTGAGCTATTTGACAGCTTTTTCAAAAGATTGGGTCCTGAATGGAAGTTTAAAAAGAACGCATTCAGAAATCATATTTAAATTCTCAGCTTCCAGTAATCTTTGTAAATATTGTGTTGTTAAATTACATGTAAATGGTGGCTTTGTAATTTCCACATCATGACGAGAAATCATATCAACGTATTCTGATTTTTTATTTGTGTATGTAATGTATAAAAATTGATTTTTATCATTTTTTTTGGGTTCTGAACTTGTTCGCTTGTTTATTTTTTAGATTGAGCGTTAATAATATATATACGATTTAAAACAAGTTTCTTTATATGCTCTCGCTTATGAACTAACTAGATTATTACTCGGCGTTGTCCGGGTGCCAATGAATACAACATAGCTCTAAAAAATATTTGAATGAATTCTATCCACATGGGAATATAAAAACTTTTTCATGCTAAAATGAAATAGGTGAGCCTTAAATTGATAGTTCATTGTTAATCGTAATCTTTGTTGGGAAATACTCCTATTTAATTGTGTTAAATTTGGTCAATTTGTATGCTTAAAATCTTATCTCTATTACTCTATGTATTCAAAATGGAAGGAAAATGGTCATTTTGAGACAAAAAATTTAAATTTTGAGCTTTTTGGATTTTTTTTAGAATTTCAAAACCCCGCCTACGTGAATTTTAGCACATGAAGGAACTTCTGTGCCAAGTTTGATGAAAATCCGACAAAAACCGGATTTGTATAAGGAACAAACATACATACATCCATTTATATATATATTGATATCGATAACAGCATATTTCTAGGGTGCCAAGTATACATTGTTTTGAATGGATGTGAATACAATTTTCTGCTTCTTCCTGGAGAGATAAATGTAACTCTTTATAATCTCACTAAAATTCATAGTTAAATCAGTAACGTCTGCACTTCATCCTAAAAAAGCAAAGACACTTTTACCGCGAAAGTTACAACCTCTTTTTAAATCTATAGTCTACAGATTATGTTTGCTGTAGTCAACTATCTGGTTTGGGAAAGCTTTCTTGGACTTCCGTTTCATAATTTTTTGGATATTTTCCCCGTCAAAACTACCTTACTCATCTCATGAAGTTACTGTTGCTCAGTACTTAAATCATTTTTATTGTCACCATCGATCTGATCAATGACAAACTCTATAGGTTCATACTAAATTGATTTGAAAGTATAACATGTTGTTTAGCTTCGGCCAACAGGTCCAAAAAATCACTCTGGTCCACTGGTAGGTCCATCTAGCTTTTGCAAAAAAAATGCCTCAAATTAAGTCCATTTAAATGTTTAATTGGCAAATATCCCATTACAGAGGTTTACCAAGTTTTTCTTCCAGTTTCCGCATTACACCTTCGTATTTTCCTGTCTTTGTAGTGCATCAATCAAAACCAATGCAAACAATTTCCTACGCAAAGAAACACTTTTTTGTTCCTGACTTGTCTAAGAACTGTAAATATGTGCACTTTATGGTTGGAAGCAAAAGAGGAGCGCGGGTGGCACCCAAAGTCCTGCCACTTCCTCGTGGTGAGTCCTGGGTAATTTCAATGAGCAAGCAAAGAGTTGAGTAGTTCAAAGAAACAACAAAATGATTAAGAAAATGTTTTGAAGGCACTTGAAGTAATTATTGAGAGGAAATGTTAAATTATAAAATTTTTGCTCAATATTGAAAATATCGGAAATTTCGGAAAATTTGATGAACTTTGGGCCTAATGCGCAGACTGAAATCGTAATCTAAAATGGTTTTAAAAAATTCTTTGTATATTTCAAACCTTTTTCTTCCATTTAAAACCACCCGTCACTAGTTTTATCATTTACAATATGTTTTAAAAAAATTTGAAAAATCTAAAAAAAAATCAAAAATTTAAAAATTTTAGGCCAAATGCGCAGACTAAAGATAACGTCACAAAAGTAAAATATTTTACAGAATTGTTACTTAGCCTCATTCACAGTAAATGAAAGGTACCCGTTTACGAAAATCAAAAATTCATTTTTTTCGCTCCACCCTTAGTGCATATGTGAAAAAATACATGAAAAGCAACAAACTTTTTTATATGTTGCATTTTAAGCACAATGTCAAAAAACACACACATTCCTAGGGTTTATTTCACTTTATTTATCCATTAATTCATTTTCTTAACTTCAGTAACTGATGAGGTGGGTGTATATAATTCCAACTATATATATTTTGTGCATTTATTTATTTATTTTAACTGCACTAGTCACCACCGTACCTAGCTTACTTTGCACATTTGGCAAAATTGCCAATGATTTTTATATTATTTATTTAAGTCAATACAACTGAAAAATTTTATCCTAAGTGAAAGCAATATACATGTAAAGCCGCGTGTCTTTTTGGGCTTTCCCCCTCACAGTTAAGGGTTAAAGCAAAAATACCGTGATTTTTACTTCTTGATATTTAAAAAATATATACCGTAAACAAGGGTTACTTGGACCCTAGTGGGTTACTTGAGCCCAACAGTAAAATAATAAAATCTGAGTTTGGTACTAGCGTTAGGGACTGCAGAGTGCTTCTACCTAGTGGAGTAACGAGGAACTGCGTGCAAGTCTTCAACTAATAAGTACCAAACCCAGATTTTATCATTTTCTGTAATGGGCTCAAGTAACCCACTAGGGTCCAAGTAACCCTTGTTTACGGTAGTGATAATGAAATACAAATATTGACGATAATAACAGAGAGAAATTCCAATGGGATAATTTTAACAAAATTCTAACTTAACATAAAAAGTAATACATAATTTTTAAAATTAATTTCAATTTTAATTTTCTTTTGTTACATTTCCCGTTGTTAAAAGAAAAAGGTAAGCAAAAACAACGAGAATGCATAGCTTACTTACCAGCAATGATGCTTCTTCAACAAATTTTGTCGTACTTTGGATAGGGGGGGGGGAGGAGCGAGTGTAAGTCCACGGGTCACTAAGAGAGAATTTATTTTTCAAAATGCGAACCATTCTTATTGCAGTCGAGACTGGCACGCTGGACTATTCCGAAGCGGCCGAAGGGATTTTAAAGTCAAAAGCACCAGCGGGTTATTTGGGGGGAGGCGCAGCACTGGTCAACATACGACAAAGAAAACAACTCAACCCGTGTACCTTAACGAGTCCATTCCCGCCATTTGTGCTCCGAACACTCATTTTAGGAGCTCACATAACTCTGGTTATTGAATTTCGAGTTTCCAATTTTCGCCCCATGACCAGGCCATATGTTCCCTTATAGATGGCGGGTAAATTATAGCACGAAAAAAAAAAGGTATAAAAAGTTCCTCCCCCTCCGCACACCGAGTTTCAATTTTACTTTTCACAGCCAGTATAAAGAGAAAGGGGAGAAAAAATCGATTTGCTAACTAGGGATGCACCGATTAATCGGCAATACAGATTAATCGGCCACCTTACCGATTATTAATAATCGGCAAAATCTTACCGATTAATCGGCAAAAAAATATTTTTTAAATATTACTTTTTAAAGTATACCTTCACCAAGAGTCTTTGATAAACAGTTGTATTAACAGTAAATAAATATAATTTTCTGGAAAAACAAGCAGTATGAAAGTGAGCAGAGTAAAAACAAAACAAATATGCCATACAATGCGTAAAACTGATTGGAATATTAAAAAAAAAAAACCTCTGTTAAATTCCTGAACTTTTCAATTGGAATACGAAAACATAAATATTTCTTTTCATTTATGATCAGTCAGACGTTAAAAAAAAAGAAACAAGAAACAAATAATTTTCTGCAAGCACAAGTATAACATGTAGTACGAAAGTGTAGTGTAGTGAGTAAAAAAAAAATAATAATTCAAAGAATGAAATACAAAATAGCAATAATATTAATAAAATAATGATAATAAGTCCTGTCAGTTGACATAAATGTTTTAATAATTTAATATTCCTATTTTGAATAAATACCCACATTTTGACGATATTGTAGCACTTTTCATGTGTCATCACTTTTCTCCTTAGCTTAATGCTTTTAGACAAGCTCTAATTTTCAAAGAATAAAATACTCGAAATAAATAGCAACTTATAATTGAAAAATTAATTTGAATTAAGAATACCCCTAAATTAAAGTGCTCACCACAGCTTCCCCCTCATTTTTTATAATAATTTTCATATCTAGGCTCTTAATGCTATTTTATTCACAAAAACATTATGATTGGTTCGAAGAAATTTGATAAACTTTTAAAATTACGTATTTTGAGAAAATTTTAAAAATGGAGATAAACTCTTCTCTCATTAATAAATAAGTAGCTATTTCTGAAATCGGAATTGCAAAAGAAAGGGGAAAACAGTGAGGGTGAGCTTTGTAATATTGAAAAATAAGCCTCCTAACAACTAATCGGCTCTACCGATTAATCGGCCGATTATCATTAGCCGATTAATCAGTAATCGGTAATCGGCCAATTTGCTTATCGGTGCATCCCTATTGCTAACCAATGTAGGAGGTGTTTTCCAACAAGAATTAAACAAGTGTTTCATCTTTTTGGAGTCTTAAGCAAACTTATTCCAGATTATGACGTATTTTTTTTTTTTTTTTGAATTTTCGGTATTTCTAAAATCTGTACCTCAAAGGCAGACTAATGTTAGTTACATGATCAGTATTTAGCAGGCAATCGTTTTTAAACCATTGGTTCCCAATCTTAACCCCCAAGTGCAATTCAAGTCACTTTGTGAAAGAAAAAAAAAATTGAAGGTATTTTATTTATTTATTAATATTTTTAGTTTAAAAGTGATTGGTTATAATTACTTTATTGCGTACATTTTACTTCAAATTAACGTTAGGTACTAATATTTTTAAAATATCGATGTTCACTTGCGCTAACTTATATTTTTTTTCTTTTTTGCGGAATAATACGGGAAGGAGGGCGATAGGTGTCAGCCAGTGTCTTGAAGGGAGCGATGAGCTCGAAAAGGTTGGGTAACACTGGTTTAAACGCTTGGCCATTGCATACACGGCCAGTGACTCGCATTTTCATAACATTGACAAATAATTATAAAAAAATTTTTATATTTTTTAATGTAATGACGGTCGCTATGGTTTATCGATGAATAAGATTCTAAATACTCGTACAATGCTGTAATAACATGAAAATCACCAGTTTTGGACTTTCGTTAGTCGAACCCTCAGGCACGGAAATAAACTCTAAACACATTTTAATCGAACAGATTCTAAATACAGTATTTCAAGTGGGGTATCTAAGGATTAGCAAGAGTGGCTCTTGCCAAGGGGGCAGAAGTCAGAGGGCGGCATTTTGATCGATAAAAAAGAAAGTTAAGCATTATTATTTAATTATATTA
Organism: Uloborus plumipes; assembly: GCA_038373865.1. NCBI lineage: Eukaryota > Metazoa > Arthropoda > Arachnida > Araneae > Uloboridae > Uloborus > Uloborus plumipes. The sequence continues at coordinate 32,129 of JAXGGA010001472.1, read as the reverse complement.
GTAGAAAAAACCTCTCAAGAATCACAGCTAGAGGGGAAAATGTTACATCGAATGAGAAAGTGCATTTGGTGTCATTAAAATCATTGTCCAAAATTGCTAACAGAGAAGGCGCTTTCCGAATGAGCTCGAGAAACATCTGCAGAGAAATACTTTTCAGCAGTACTCAAATATACAGAGTTTTTACCAACACCATTAAAGTATGATAATTCTATATTAGCTACCAGTTTTTTGTAACTCCTAGCTTCTATAAGAGAATATCTGCCTTCAGCTCGATTACTTCCTATTCCAGACAGATGAATTCACAATAAAATCGAAACTGCAGTCTCTGGAGGGAATAACCGAGTTAGAGGTAAATTGTATGCACTCCTATCTCAGCCCTGGCTTATGGGGCGGTGATTTACTGCTTTATTCCATTAAAGCACTTCGGAAATAAGAAAACCTTCATTTATGGAGCATTTCACGGTATTTGTGACATAGGGGTGTCCGTAACAAAACTTTTAAAAGTTTAAAATTTTTATATATATTGAAAAAGTACATTCTAAAGTATATGAATATCATATTGTTTTCATAGTTCACTTTATATTATGTTTGTAATTGCACTCAGAACATTGAAAATGCAATTTTCACTGTTACGGACTCTACATTGAATTTTTCTTTAAAAACTAAACTTTTATTCCGATTATTGTTACGGACTCTACAGTCATCATTTTCACAATCCATTATTTTTTATAGAACGCACTTTTTGATTAAAATTGTTAGCTATATTAGAGGTGAGCCTTTACTTTATATGTCTCAAATACCAGTTCTGGCTTAAAAATCGGTTTAAGCCAGATTTAAAGAAAAATTCAATGTAGAGTCCGTAACAGTGAAAATTGCATTTTCAATGTTCCGAGTGCAATTACAAACATAATATAAAGTGAACTATGAAAACAATATGATATTCATAAACTTTAGAATGTACTTTTTCAATATATGTAAAAATTTTAAACTTTTAAAAAGTTTTGTTACGGACACCCCTATGTCACAAATACCGTGAAATGCCCCTTATGTCACTTTAATAACCTAAATCATTTGAAGACACACTTCAATGCATAAATAACCACTTTAATTTAATTTTTCAGATTTTGCTTAACTTTGCAGGAATGCATTAAATTATCTCCAGCAGGTACTGATACAAAAAACGACGACAATCTAAATGCATAAACTTTTACTTGGTACTGTGTTTAGGGCTTCTTCGATTGCCCTTATATACGATAGCGTCAGCTCGAATCATAACATCAAAAAACGAACGATGAACCGACGCGATACAGCAAACAGTTATGAAGTAACAGAGGTAATTTGCATAGATAAAAGTCCAGAGCGCCCTCTTACGTTCAGGTAAAATTAAAAGGCTGGATATTTTCTTCAGGTACAAAGATCTCCCATCACAATAAGCCTGGCAAAGGGCGCGTGAAATATGAGATAATGCGCAGGTCACCTCAAAGCCACTTCATCCACAAATTTACAATCCGGATCAAAGGAATCATTGCAGAGGTCCTTCATCCTTCATCCCCACGAGGTTCATCAGGCAAGAGCTTTCAATTTGTCGCCAATCCCCCTCCCATCGAAAAGAGCCACCCATTTACCGACAATCGCAGATACGGACCCTTTTAATGAATGTTTGCGTCGACCAAAGGCCCATCCATCAAGTAAGAAGGACCCCCTCCCAGCGAGGAGGGGGCTCTGTTTGCTCGACGCCCCCTCTTGCCAGCCGATTTCAATTATCGTCCATGTGCCCCTGGGTGCTTCGCCTGTCTGTCAAGCAAGGTCTCGATTCTGCTCCAGATCTTTTGCCTGTTCACCGGATCACTTTGGATTGCAAACTTAAATTTGTTGTTGGACATTCATTCGCTTAATTAATCATATTTTTTACACTATACCATTCAAAAATGCACTCTAGAACCAGAAATATTCCTGAAAAATATATGATCAGAAATTAAAAAAAAAAAAAAAAGAAACAATTTACTTCAACTCATTGCAACTTATTAAGTGAGTATATACTAGTTAAATTTGGAAAAGTTATTCTTTTTTTCTCAAATTTATTCTAATAACCTATATAGCAAAGTTGTTTGAAAACAATTAAAAGTAAAACTTCAATTATGAAACTAAATAAAGCTAATATTTTCCCCCATTTGTTATTGTTTTGGTTACAAAAAAATAAATAAAAAAACTACATGTAAAAAAAACATGTTGCACATTTTGGTGGGTGGGGCAGGGGGGTATTATCACATAAGAAGAAACGAAAAATCTGATGCAGGGAAAATGCCCTTAACTAAATTAGGTCAGATATTTTAAACAGAAATCTTTCTGATAAAAGTGAAACTACAGTTCAAGAATCTTAATCAAATTTTATAGGAGCCTTTGCTTTAAAAAAAGGAAAAAGAATGAAATTCCGAATTTAAATAACTATAATGACAATAATTGTGAAAACGAAAAGCAGGCCTCGATTGTAGAAAAGCAGGTGCAATTGCGTTTGGAGAGAAGTTGCAACAAGATTAGAGTTTGTCTAAGATTTTTGGTTTCATACCAAAGTTTATTCAATTGTGTTTTTTTTTTTTTTGAGTTATTGACGCTTTATTTTCTCTTTTACATATTATTATTGTATTTAAAAAAAAATTTTGTAATGTATTAATATTGAGTCTTGGGGGCAAACAAATGTGAGTAACGAATGAAAACATCTCAATGGTTCTAAATAAAGGAAACATGCTAAATTCAGATTTATCAATCTGCCTAGGGGTGGCAAGGGTTAAATTCGGCCCTGACAGTAGCAAATTTCTTTGGAAATCAAACGACTCATTCGGAAATCGTGAATACTTTTGACATAAAAAAATAATTTTTAGAAACACAACTACCAACTGCACTATTCTGAATCGGTTTTCTCGCTGACATCACTATGATGACTAATTATGTCCGAAAACACAGCACTGGATAAGATCGAAACAAAGAAGATAAGAAGAGGACAAACTATCCATCTTCGCCCTGAAAGATTGACAGAAGAGACTCTTATCTGCGCTCTCAGGCAAGAAAGATGTAAACAGAAATCAAGGGAAATCTAAGGCAAATACATCAGCAATTATGCGGAAAAGTTTTCAAGGGCGTTTTTTGCCTCTTACCTGATGTTTGTAAAGATAAATAAAAAGAAGGTAAATGTTGGGAAACATGCATTAACAAGAGGGCAGAAAGAAGAAAAATATTTGGAGCAATCTGAGAAGCCAATTTCAAAGTCAGAGAGAGCCGTAGTAAAAATATTCAGATTTTTCTCGCATGACTAGTTCTATGATGAAGTTTCAAACAAATAAATTTCTTTAATACATATATATTTATATATATCCGTCTCGATACTCGTTTTTTACATGTTTTTTGAGCTACGTAATTTTAATTAGCCGAAATATACAATTAACATTGTAAAACTTCTTCGCTGCGTAAAACTAAATCAAGTATAACTCTAGTAGTGCAAGAATAAACTAGTAATTATCCATGTGAGTTAGCTTGACTCAATTTCAATTTTTTTTTGGCATATTTGACTTTTAAAAATTGGAAGTCTAGAAAAGGTGAGGATATAGGTTTTTAATTCGTTATTTTCGAGAAAAAAAAAGTGAGCAATATTGTACGCAATTACATCAATCTGACAGCTGAAGTTAATGCTTGGAAACTTTTTTGAAGTGTTTAAATATAGCTCTACTCACATTTTATTACTTTATGCAATATTATCAGTGATGCACATTTTGTGATGTTGTGAAGTAAAAACAGAAACATTTCAAATGCTTAGAAAATTTATTTTGCCGGTTTAAAGTTGCACTTAACTTATACTGCATACCATTTAAGTCATTGTTGAAATTCACCCTAAAAGTCAGAATAGCCTTGAACGAAGTTGATACAGAACACTCCCGATTATCCGCCGAATTGGGTAGCACAGGTATCACGGATAACAAAAATCGCGGATAATCCGAAAAAAGCATAGAATAAAGGGTAAAGATAAGAAATGTCTTTTGCTTAAAAACAATTGCATCACACTTAAAACGTGATATGTACAAACAGTGATGATCGGTACAGCATAAAAAATTATTTGTATTTGAGGTTCTCAAGCATATAAAATCTATAAAGTGGTACTTACCTTGTAAAATAATTTACTGGATGAAATACATCGCACTCTTGGGCAAGAAATGTTAAGAAAAACAAAATTCGTGCGTTTCTGAAAAAAGCTGTTAATAGTGCTTGTTTCTTTCCCGAGACCCTCGCGGGTAATCGGCTCTACAGATAATCGAGAGTTTACTGTAATTCATTTTAAGTGGATTTCAAAAATATTATTTCTTGATTTTGAATAACTACAGAAAACTGTAGAAGTGATTCTTCCGTTTTATACAACAAATATAATAAAACATTAAATCCATGAGGGGTGGCTTAAAATAGAGTAAGTGGGTCAAAGTGATAGAGAATGACTGCACTCCTTCCCTATTCAGTTAATTATTAAATTAACCACTAGATTATTAAAACCTCGTACATCTAATGCAGCTGCCTTAAAACCGCTCCCTTACCCTTTCTTTTTTTGTAAGAACTACGATCCCAGGAAAAACAATTTGAGAAAACAATGGAACTGTAATGAAGCAACAATTTAAAATTTCTTTCTTTTTTCTTCTAAATATATCAAAGCTTTAGGTTAAATTTCAAAATTACTCCTACCGCTACTTTTAAAAATTAAAGCTAGTAAATAATAAAGTCAGAGAAACTTTCCATCTGAGTTCGATAACAATATTTAAAAAAGCCTTTTCAAATTATAGTACTGGTTATGGAACTAAAATATATTTGTTAGGCTGAACAAATATCAATCCTTTTCGGCAATGAAAGTCAATCATTGAAGTACACTCAGGCACATTGAAAATAGCGACTGAAGAAGAAAGCATCGGATTGAAATGAAATTTAATACACATAATGATACAGATGAGAGATTCACTTGATCTTAAAATCAAGACAATTGAACGAATACAGGGTGTGCAAGGACACAATTACAGATCAACTTCAATAGCGCGTTGGACCACCTCTAGCTGCAATACATGAAGACACACGGTCCGGCATTGAGTTGATTAAACGCCTGATGTTGCCCTGAGGCAGATGGGCCCACAAATTTGTAACAGCCAACTCCAAATCACGCACGGAGTGACACGATGGCATCTAACGTTTTAGCTGATCCCACACATGCTCTATAGGGGATAAGTCGGGGGAGCGGGCCGACTATGGAAGAGTCTGAAAATGACGTAGGAAATCTTGAGCATCTCTTGCTGCATGCGGACGAGTATTATCTTGCTGGAAAATTGCCCCTGGGAGACCATTTAGGAAAGGTCCTACATGGGGTCGAAGAATATCATTAACGTAACGTTAGCCGGTTAAGTTTCCACGCATCACAACTAGATTGGACTGGCTATCATAGGATATGCACCCCCAGACCATTACACCAGCTGTGTGGGCAGTGTGACGTAGAACAGTGTGGGAGGAATTATACCGCTCACCTGGGCGCCTCCACACCCGTACACGGTTATCATTAGTCCCTAAAACAAACCGAGACTCATCACTAAACACAACTTTTTGCCAATCAGTGACATCCCACATTGATCTGGCTTGGCACCACTGTAGATGCAGTCGCTAATCAATAGGACGATTTCTTCTTGGGTCGCTATTTTTAATGTGCCTGAGTGTACATACAAATCCTTGATTAAAGGGCAGATTAGCATTGATTGGAATGCACTTGATTGAAATGAATTTTAAATGAAGAATAAGAGCAAAAAATACTCAAACCGATTTTAGGATTACTTTTTTTTCTGACCATTTTTTAACGTAAGAGCTAGGGAAAAAAATTAAAGCTTTTTGATTGAAATTAAATGATGCCTATAAAAATAATATATTAGCTTGGATTATAAATTTTAATTGACAATTCGTAATTTAACCACGTTTCACTCAAAAATTACCTGTAAAAAGAGTAAAAAGTAGCATTTATTAAAACTGAGCACCTCTGAAATCACGAACTGTGAGATTCCTCCGTTACCTAGAACGAAGGCAGGAAAGACAGTTTTACAGCGATTAACTTTGTTGAACTTATAATTACGAAGTGCAATGCTCCAAAATAGAAATAATGTGCATGGTATTTGCTTCATACCTACGTCTTTGAATTGTAATTGAACCATCATAGCCCACACATTATATATTGTGGGCCAGGGGAGGGGCGAACCGTGGTTTAGGAACTGCTTTGTAGATTTTATATCTTGATACCGTTTATACGGTTTTAGATTAGTATTGGTAATTACAGAGTTAGATGAGGACAAGATATGGCAGATTTGGAAATCACTTTCTTTCTTTTCATTTATTTATTTATCGTTATCGTCCTTTTGTCTACTTTCAAAATTACATTGTTTCTAACTTTTCATCGATTGCAACATCTTTCTTAGAATGTTTTTAATAACCCTTTTTTCTATTAACTTAGAGAAAAACTAAGTTAAGCAATGAAATTAATTTGTTAATTTTATTAACAAAATTAACTTTATAATTACTGGTATTCATTTTTGTTTTCCGAAACGTTAAAAAAGCCGTGCCTACCAACCATGACAGAGAAATTATAATAAAAGCTAATGAGAACTATTTTAAATGAAAAACGATTGCACTATGCTCAATATTTTGATTGTATTTCCAAGTCTTTCTTAAAGTATTTATATTTTACCTGAAAGAATAGTGTCGGCGACTAGTAAATCAATCGGAGAAAAACTATTTTCAAGGACTTTTTTAACCTTTCCTTTCTTCTTTGCGTTTTCACAGGTCGTTTTTACAGTCAATATTAAATGCTTAAAAATTTAATTATGAAGCAAATTTTCTTCGAAAACAACAAAGAATTTGCAGCATACTTGAGAATACTAAGAGAGTACATACCTGGAAAGTACTCCTAACTCTCAAATTTAATATAATAGAAAGCAATAAGGATTTGATGATAAATAAAACAGTGATAAAAAGTGCAATTACTATTGAGTAATTACATCATGTTCTATTCCACTTACTTTAACAATAAATGCCATCGCCCACCAACATTCCTTTCTGAATCTGAAGAACACGAATTACCCAACGGGAAGATGCGCACAAGGCAGAAAATAAACAACTTACCTGAAGTGAATTATGAAAGAACGTCGAAACATCGGGGATAGCTCACAGGTGGGGGCAGTACAGGAAAGAACGAACTATTTAAACCACGGATTTCGAGCAGGGGAAATGGGCAAGGCGTCTACACAGTTAATTGCTTTTTGAAAATAAACCAGGATGGACTTGGTTTTTAACAGCCTCGCAGACTATTACAAGCAGACGGCCCGTGGTGACGTAATTGACCAGCCCAAATGGAGAAGCCAAATATCATAATCACAGGGGAACAAGACACTTCAAGAAAAGAATGAACCAACCAAATAGACATCTTTGGGCACAAGTAAAATATTTACAGATCCAGGACGGGGAGGGGGCGGCATTCACGTTTCAAACTACTTCAGATACATTTCATTTGGGGGCTACGGCTAAATAAACAAACATACATACTCATGAAAAGGGTATTTTCCCCATGCCTAATTCGTGAACTAGCAAAAAAGCGCAGTTGCAAATCGTGGTTCCGAAAGCAATGTTGATGTAAAAAGTAAATTGCCAGGAAATTCTGTCAAGAGTTTCATTTAATAAGCGTCACAACCGTGTTCAAACACATTTCCTTCAAATTACCAAATTACATTAAACATTACATCAAATCTTCTCTTTTAAGTGTTAATTTCTGTTTTGTCTGTCAAACTATTATTAGGAAAAAAAGACCTTTGTTAAAAAAAAAATACATACACATGGTCTAGAATTGGCAGTGGCGGATCCACAAGTTAGAAAGTCCGTCGCAATGCATTTTTTGGAGTCCCTTTGTGTATCACAAACTATGTAAAGCGGTCATCATGTGCATTTTCGTATCCCCTTCGAGACCACTATGGTTGTGGTATACCCATCGCTATTGCGACACTTTCCACATGGTAAATCCGCCAGTGAGAATTGGTAAATGTTTCGTTTTGAGGAAAAAAAAATAAATAACCACCTCAGAGTTACACCACTTTTACAATGAACGGCACAATTTACTTTGTTTAGGGTCCAAACATGTCGGCACGATCGTGAGGCTTTGCTTGATACTAGAACAATTGTAAGGGGTGGACCATCGCCACGTTCCATAGCACAAATAGACCGTGGGCGTGTTAGGAACAGCTACGGTGCTTCATCGACAGCCAAAGGTCGGGGGCAAAATGCTTACATGTGCGAGGCGAGACCTGTATCACGAGAACGTGCCTTCACATGAGGGGATTAACCACTCTTCTTGAATTTTCCAAGACAGAACGGGCATGATGAATAGTATTCCATCCTTAACATTTGAGATTCAAAATGTCTTTTCGAAGTCATTTATCCATTTAAAAAACTGAAGACAAAAAAAAAAAAAAAAAAAAACATTCGTAAGGCTTATATTCATCATACCTGCGTGTACAATAGCTTTCAAAAAAAATCTAACACTGAGTCACACACATTTAAACTCTAACTAAAAACGATTACAATGTATGTAAAAGCTACAAAAAAGACTCTTATTACAGCAAACGTATCAAAAAGTACAAATGATATGTTTATTTTACGCTGATAGCAGCGAAAAAAAATCGTCAAAATGATGGCTTACTTATGAAGTTGGATGAAGTATTTTAACAAGGTTCTGACGTTCCCACAAAAACACCCTTGAAAAAAAAAAAAAAAGGTGCATAGTGGTATTTTATCTGTAGTTTGGAAACTCTTATTAAAGGGACTATTCAAATCTGGTTATTATCCTTAGTACGAAATTGTCAGTGCTCTGAATAAGTGAATATCGAAACTTCAGCAACACATGTACCTATATCACAAGATAACACACATACACGCCTACATGCTACTACAATTATTTCCTGTCTGCACTTACATCAAAAGCACGCAGTCCCTTCTATAACTTTGATCTCTACATACTGTGTATGTGTAGAGATATACTGTGGCAGCAAGGCCTTCTTACTAAAATTATTTAAAAAAAAAAAAAGAACGGAGGAAAACTGAAAAAGTCAACTCAAAACAGCGACTTTTAGCAACATTTTTACAAAAGAAAAAAAAAAACATAAACGAAAATAATAATAATGATATCGATCAATATTACTCGTAACAAAAAAATTTCCTTACATACGCAGACGCAAACACATACACAAAAAGAGAGAGAGAGAGAGAGAAAAGAAAAGTAACAATTCATTTGTGCAAACTTAAATGAAAATTAAAGTCACAAAATGAAATTGAAACAAAGTATAAAATGAAATATACTTACATACTGTAATTCCAACAGCAATTTCCCACACGCCAAAAGAGAAGAACAAGAAAACGCACATTAGTCTCAAAACGTAAGTACAAAATAATAATTAATCAAAAAAAAAAAAAAACATAACATAAAAAGAACATACAAACAACACATACAACAAAAAACATAACATAAAAAGAGAATATCAGCAGACACATAAAAGTTAAAAGTGGCTTACCTTATTGTGATCCTGCAGGAACGGGACATGAAAAGAAAACAGACAGGATTACTATCATTGACAAATTTTAAAAAATGACAATTTTCATGTAAAATGACCCACTGAATCCAAATATGACTATCGTTTCCCCCTTCACAGTAATCGCTCCCCTAACTTTCAATGGTAATTATATTTGTAAACATAACTGGAATAAATCCTATACTATAATACGAGAGATGTTTGTAAAGTCGAAAATCGCCCCAGAATTAATAAACTCCGGTAAACTTGGGGGTCTGGGGTTTTTGGCCACGAGGAATCGATTGGCGCCGGTTTTGAAGCGCTACGGTCGAAAAGTTCGGAGTTACAGATAGGATTCATTAAAAGTTTGAGAAGGTTTCTTACTACGCCATTTTCTTTATGGATTACTCTTATTGTTATACTGTTTCATAGCAACCACGTTTTAACAATGGATTTCATATTTAATCACATCAGCGTAAATTTATGTTTTTATGGTATTTGGCAAATATTTTTTGGCAACACGTTAGAATTGTTATTGTTTTTGAAATTTAAAAGAGATTGATCAAAATAAAGTTAGAATTAGGTGTGGGCCGCGGTAGAGCCGCTATATAGACATGGCGACGTATCAAGCTTAAGTTTCACCACTTTGGATCCAATTCATTAACTTTCACTTTCATTTTTCATTGTTCAGGAATTAGGGTTACGAGAGCAAAGTTTCGGGACATTGCCAAGCTTTGTTAAACTTACGTGAAAAGTAACCAAAAAGCGATAACTCGCCAGAAAAGACAATCCTCACACATGCGCTGGATCGAAAGTGGTCAAACCTAATCTTGATGCGTCGGCTCGTCTATATAGGGGCCTTAGGCCGCGGTAGTCCAATCGATAAGTTGTCGGACTCGTAACCGGAGGGTGCCGGGTCGATCATATAGAGGGAGCCCAGCCGATCAAAGATCTACCGTCTTCATGAATGGTGCCTGGGGGACGTTAAAAATGTTCGTGGTCACAAAATCCTCCAAGTGAAACGAAACCTCTGGGGTGTCCTGGGCCAAGGGTTTACTCTGTCCTCTCGCCTTTTTCAAAAATGAACAGAGCACTCTTCAGGGCCCAATCCCGGTTAAAAATCGAGTTGTGGTACGTACGTGGGGGGGGGGGGGACCTGGAGTGTAAAGTTAAGTGAAAGTCAAAACCAACTGGAACCAAATGCGTACTGGAGAACAGGGACTCTGCATTCCTTCTCATCAATCCCTCCCGCGCCTTCGGCGCCAAATGAAATGAAATTAGTTGTGATTTTACGGTGAGCATGGATTAAATAGTGTTGTGGTTTTTAAAATAAATTACGGCTGATTTGAATGCGTAATTGTAACCAAAGGCTCAAAAATGCTTTTCATCTAAATAAGAACTTCGCACTTTAAAAAAAAAACACGAGTTTACAAACCTTTTTTTTTTAAACCGAGCGGGCTCGGTTCCCTGGTACACGTTAGGGGTAATACGAGGAATGATTGCCAAGTCGAAAATCGCCCCAGAATTAATTAACTCCGGTAAACTTGGGGTTCTGGGGTTTCTGGCCACAAAGAATCACGAGGTTTGGTTTTTCTAAATAAATTTGTCCAAAATATTGAACTTCAACACACTTTAATCTTTACACTGCTCACTTTATACCATTTCTTTAATTGCATAATTTTTAATTATCAATTACATTTTATTTCCTATGACTTTTCAAACTTTATCTTTGTATAGAATAGTTCCCTTTCCAAACTCTAACTTTGTTTAGAAGAGTTTACAATGGTGCACTTTAACCGGTTATCTTTTCACCAATGGTTTCACAAATTTTCTTATAGCATGTATTGTTTTGATAAATCACAATCGAAAATTTAAATCTTCGAGTTAACTTCGATACCTGTTTTCTTCGAGCGGAGCTCGGTCACCCGCTGGTATAAATAATACTGAAAGGTACTTTACTGAAGGAGATCTGCAGTGCGACTCCGTAAGTAACATGTTTCTAAGGTTTTAAAAAAAATTACAGCTTAAAGGAAATGAGTTGATGAGATATTAAATTTTTTAGGAAGGGGGGGGGATGCCCCATGAGTCTCCTAACTTGCAAACTTGCAACAAGTGTTTATGATTTTGAACTTTTCACCTCCCTAACCCTACAGAAGAATATTTATGGTACATATAATGTTCCTTCCCCTCCAAATAATAGCTATGAATTTGTCGAAATCTAAAGAAAATTGGAGCTGAGGGGAGCCATTTTCGAAATTTGGGAAGCGATGGGGGGAAAACGGTGAGCATATTTGGATTCAGGGGATCATTTTACACAAGAATCAGCAAGAATGATGTCAAAAATGTGCTAAACTTTTGTTTTTTACTGTGAAAACGAAAAACACTTGAAATTGACAAAAACTTGCGAACTATTTAAGCTTTGAGCACCGTATTTTTTTTTATTTAAGTAGGAGCAAAGGCATATATAAAGGGGGCGTCCCAGGGGGCCCGGGCCCCTTCAAAATCAAGGAAAAAAAAAACTAAAACATGATTCGATTGGAGTTTAGTCACAAATAATTTTCGAAATTTAAGCTCAAAAGAAAAAAAAACTACAAGAGAGAAAAGCAGCCGATCTAGAAATCTAGAGGGGTGCCAACAACTTTTAATCTCTTCAATAGTAATCAAATGAAAAAATAAACGCTTTAAGAGGAAATTCAGGACCTTGTTCCGGGTGGAAATTTCAGAGGGCAACAAACACAATTGTGACTCTCAACACGAAATCAAAAAGGGATCGTGATTCCCAGGACGAAACCAAAAAACGATTCTAAAATTTGACTTTCTGGCCTTCAGTTACGGAAAATTTCCATATGAGAGTACCTGATCTCCACACCCTTGCTCAATATCATCATACATAACTAAAAATTGCGAATTTCTGGAAGAGAGCTCCGTTCTCACATTTTCTCTTATAATTTAGTCAACAACCTAAAATGGCATTTTAGAAATTCAAAATTCAAACAATTCAGGCAGAGATGTCTATGTCCAACGTCTTCAAAGATAATTTCCAAATGAGTTTTTAGAAAGTAGAGCTCTCGAGGAGAGTAGCCTAACATCATCATCAAGACTATTTAAAATAGCACTTTTGAGCCTCAAAGGCCGACAAATTTCCGCGAGAGCCTTATAACACCTTTCAATCCTCTAACATTACCAAACACGGCATAAAAACGCACATTTAGGCCAGTAATTTCAAAACATTTCCAAGAGAGCGCTCCTCGCGCTTTATCTCATTTTAACGAATTATTGCATAAAACTGCGTTTTTTTCTGGGGGGGGGGCAGCTCCCGAATACTTTGACGGACCTTTTTCCTGATATATTTAAAGGTTGCCTCAATGGGGTTTCAGGACTTTAATTTCAAAACGTTCCCAGTGAGTTTCCGAAATACCACACTTTACCACGAATTCTCTAACTTTACTTCCATTAACGTCTCTAAAGATTGCCTGAGATTGCGTATTCAAAACTTAAAGATCGTAAACTTCAGAGGAGGGGCGGTCGCCGAACCCTTTCTCACCTGGTATAGCCTTCAATTTAAAAACGCCTGGTGACTTCAATTTAAAAACAATTTCGGGAGGGAACCCCTTCTGCTTCTCTATCTTTACTAAACAAGACCCATCACTTCATCCAATCTCTCCAGAAATTTTTTGATACTGAAGGCAAAATTTCAGTACCAAAAAATTTCCGGAGAGATTCCTTGAGTATTTTCCATTCTCTTCATGTCATCAAAGGTTGCTTAAAATTGCATATTTGAAACTTCAGTTTCAAAAAGTTTACGAGAAGAGCTCCGAGACCCTAATGTCATCAAAGACAGCCTGAACTCAACTTCGATTTTGAAAAGTCTTGAAGGCAGCTTGAACGAACCTTCCATTTCCCTTCTTTATTTATTTTTCTTTTATTACGTCGGAAAAGTTGATTCACTGCCGAAAATTTAATTTTTGTTCTTCCGTCTCCAATAACGCACGGTTGCGTTAGATAGAAAAAAAAGAGGGGGGGGGGGATTCAGGAAGAGGCTGAGTCTGGTCATATTGGCCCCCTCCAAAATTTTAACTTATGGAGTAGGAGGTTGAAATTTTGTAAGTGTATTTGGGTGGATAAAGGTAAAAAATGAGGCACAGCTGTGACTTCTATGACAAGTTTTTTTTTGCCATAGATTTGTGAACCACCCTAGGGTGGCCGTTTAAAAAGGTTTTACTGTATTTGGTGTCTATGTGCTGCTCTGCGCAACAATTGATACGTCTGTAACAATGGAACTGCCCAACTGTATTTTTAATTCATGGTAATCATTCGCGCCTATCTCAGCCACTAACATTACCTCAAATGTGGGTTACAAAGTTTTATTAAAATTACTTTTTAAACATAAATTTAAGAAATGGTTTCTTCACACAAAAATAAATTTTAAACTCATTAACAAACTTAAAATTATTTAAAACGCAAAACAATATTCTAGAAACATAGATTTTAAAAAGACTAAAAGAAAAAAATTCCATAAGTAAGAGTGCCTGCAAGAATGATGAATTCATAAAAGCTAGTTCAAAGCACTTCTTCAAAAGGAAAGCAAGTTTTGTCAGGTGAAATGAAAAATCGAGCTTTCACTGCAGTTCAGGCGCCGGGGAAAACGAGACGCTAAAAAATAAAAATAATAAAAAAACAATAAAACAACGAACCACACTCGAGCCAAGACAAACAAAAAAAACAGCGTGTAACTACTCCAGCTAAAGCAAAGAAACACGGCTCCAAGTAAAGAGGAAGTCTTGGTTCGACACGGCTCGTAAAATTTGGACTACAATTAAAGAATAACATTTCCAAATGTCGACGAAAACGACCCTTGAAGGGACAGTAAAAGAGAAAAAGAGGGAGAGAAAAAAAAAAAGCAACCGTTATATCGCACACGTTCATCGAGGCTAGAAGACGAAGCAAAGAGAAAAATAAGGCAGAGTATAAGCAACACGCGACAAATGTTTTAAAAAAAAAAAGTGACTATTTCACCGCACTTCAAACAATAGAACTGAGCTGTTTGTTTAATAAATTCAAATGCCCTGCACGTATTTGAAGCAAAAGAGCAAGACATAACAAATTGGTACAGGTCTAGTCAAATAAAAAGCTTAATCTTTCTTCAAGTATGATGGATATCATTAGACATTAGAAATTAGTTGAAGTGAAGTTTTCTCACGTGAAGTCACAGTTCAGGAAAATTACGAAGATTCTTAATAATTGAACAATTAAGGATTGCCTAGTGTTATCTGTTAGAATTCATGCAAGGGTCACGTTTTCTTTGATGATTTTATTTTCTTCTGTCCAACGACGCACAGTGGGGTATTTGACTGAAAATCCTGGCCAAAACTATTTCGGAATTTTCGCTCTTCTGAAGGGAATATCCTTCTGCGTGTTTGTGCGTTGTACAGCCAAGCTATCATACTTACAGCTATGAAACTTGGTACACAAGTTGTCAGAAAGGTCAGATGTTGTAACTTGAAGCTCGATTTTTAAAATTTAATTTAGAAAAAAAAGTTATTCAATGTTTAATCTAAGTTTCAGATTTCTAGGAGTTTACGATCGTAAAACGGCTCCTAGTAAACGCAGGAAAAAAAAACAAAGCATCATCATTTAGAGCAAATCAATCTCTTTAAAAGCCTAAATTGTTTGAAGTTCTAACGTAATTTACCGAATTTATAGAATTTTTCAAAGAAAGGTCACTTTTTCGACTTTTTTCAATTATTCAATCAATGTAAACTAAAATTCATGCATCCGAGAATCTAATCGTGTTATGGGTCTGAAACGTTTCAAGGATATAATCTAAACATTTCACCTTCATTTAAAGCAAAAACGGGGAAGTTATCTTATTTCATTGATTTATAATGATTTTTTTTATAAAGAGGTGAAATAAAAAGTTTCACCTATTAACTCGCTACGTATAGCTGTTGGCTGCATGCCAGTCGCTGACGGAAGGGGGGGGGGAGTGAGTTTTGGGAGGAAAGTGAACAAAATAAACGTATTTGATTTGATGCATTTTTTTTTTTGAAGAAATGTAATTAGTATTTGACCCCCCCCCCCAAAAAAAAAAAACAGTGTTGGTCGACCTGGTTTAATCAACCACTCTATTTTTCAAACGAACTTTTTGTCAATAAATTTTCAGGGATATTCCTTAATACACTCTTGTTTTGCTTTCTGAACATATGTGTAGCACGGATAAACATCTTTGTTAGCCTGCTGTGTGATTTCGTACTGATTTCTTGTAAAATTGGCTTCAACAAATATTGCTAAAGCCTTCTCTGGCGAGTGTTTTTTCGTAGTGTCACATTTATTACCAGTAGCGACTGCTTTAAGAAACTTAATTGCTCTGGTTGGAGACTTAGTTATGTCCTGGATAACTTTAGCAGTATCTGTATTGACTATGGCACGATGATTCAATTGCGCTGCATCAGTTAACTAATCAACATCAACATTTTTTCTGTCCCATTGTTTTCCGGCGCTTGGATCTATTACTCGATTGTCCGAATTCCTTACCTGGTCTCCCTTCTGGTAAAACAGACGGAACTGGCGCTGCGGGTAAAAGAACCTCCCCAGTTAATCCATTCCTGATTATTTTCTAAGAAACGGCTTTTAATTCTACAGCGGGCCTTCCATTTACGAGAGTAACTAATTTTGAAACTGTTAATGATTTTTTTTAATTCTGAGTTTTTCCGTAAGGGCAATTAGTAATTTCAGCTAATTATGTAACTAATTCTTTGATTTCGCACAGAAGGACCTTTTTGTAGATTCAATCATAATTTCCTGCAGTTGTTTTCAGGATATTGGTATGACGAAAGCCAGCGGACCTGAAATAGCCGAAGAAAGAAAAATAAATGAAAACGACCACCTGCTCTATTTATGGAAATAATATTTTTTCGAGCAAAATCGAGCAAGAGTTAGTTTCAGATTCTCAAAATAGACATTCTGAACTATCGTAGGTACAATTTGCAGGTGGTACAAATGAGTACAACACGTTTAAAAACCTTCACTTACATAAAGAATTGCAAAAAAACAGATGTACTTTTTGTGAGGTTTAAGCAACACCTTCACACAAAAATTAGAAGTGTAAAATAAATAAAAAATGAAGAAGAACAGAGTACAAACCTTACCGAACACCCTCCATTGTAAATGATTCCACTATAGTTACTTGTAATGCGAAAATAAAGCAACGGAGTCACTTAGTGAAATTTTGCAAACGCAATCAAAGATAACCGAAAACCGAAAGTACTAAGTTTCGACTGCTGGTAAGCTTAACTGGTTAATTTCAGTGTAAAATGAATACTGTCTCATGACGCCAGGTTAATTTTCCTTTTTTAACGTTCAAGGTCAATGCTAATAAGTAAAGTTTGCATTTTCGACTTTTGGCCAGGATTTTCATGCAAATACTCCACTGTGCGACGTAGACCAGGGTTTTCCAAAGAATGGTCAAAGGACCGAAGAGCTTATGCCAGGGGATCCGCGGTGCTTTTCTACTAAAACGTAAATAATAATTGAAATTGAAGGACCAGTCACAATGTTTGAATTTAAAACGTACGTACATTTAGAAGGAATAAAGAAGTTCTTGTTTATGTACACGCAAGGCGCAGCCCATGAACTCAAATCCCGAGTGATCCTAATCTCTAAAATCCTAGTACGTCATTTTAGTACAACTCATTTGAAAAATGAACACTTAAAACTTTATTTTGTTTACAAGTTCGTCCTTTTTAGTAAACTTGTTGTAAAAATTAGGTAAGAATATTTTTATCCCAAAAAATTGCGAATAGATTTGTATTCCACAGCTGAACATAATAATGCTAAGTAATGAAAACTAGATATAAGCTCAAAAAATATACGGGGCATCAATGACGAAATAAAGTGAAAGGGGAAAAAACTGTAAACCATATTAGTATAACAAATATTTAAAAGCATCAAGTTTTTTTTTATTATTTGCAAGGTGGGGTCCCCAAAGTTAGTAATTTTCACGAGGGGTCCGTGAACGTTACCAAAGATTGTCTAGTGAACACTTTTGAGCGTACAAATTAGAAAAACTCCGCCCTTCCCCTGGTGAGCTGCCCAATTTCTTTACCCCCTAACATCTCCAAAATCGTTTAAAACTGTTTTTAGAGTCGCATTAAAAAAAAAAAAAAAAAATCCTTCCATAACGTAGGTAGTTACAAGTATAATAAACAGCGCTTTTTAAAATTTGAATTTGGAAAATGGATGGGGTAGCGCCTTTTAACCTTTTTTCTCTCTAACATTACACAGATCGTTTGATAATGCACTTTTAATAGTCTGTGGAGTTAGCGACAAAAACAGCCTAAATATTTCACTTCCGGATACCAGTGTGAAATTTGGTACAGAGCTTAGGTACATATATAAGAACAAAAAACCGCCGGGAGACACTTGATCAGGGGTCATAGAACTTCCGTGATGACGTCATCAAGATGGCCGCTTTTACAGGTAAATACGTTCGTTTAATTGCTTAAACTCCATCATAGATTAAAATATTGCAAAACTCAAAGGTATCATCTGAAAGCTCTTTAAAATAGCTATTTAGAAATATTTATTTTTTCTTTCTGAGGTCAAGGGCCCATCTGTAATGACGTCATCAAAATGGCCGCTTTTAAAGGTAAATACGTTTATTTAACTCCCCCTAAAACTCCATCATAGATTTAAATATTTCAAAACTCAACTATATCATCTGAAAGCGCTTCAAAAGGTCTATTTAGAAAGATTTAATTTTTCTTTCTGAGGTCAAGGGCTCACCTGTGATGACGTCATCAAAATGGCCGCTTTTACAAGTAAATACGTTCGTTTAACTGCTTAAAACTCCATCATAGATTCAAATAGTGCAAAACTCAAATATATCATCTGAAAGCTCTTTAAAAGAGCTATTTAGAAATATTTAATTTTTCTTTCTGAGGTCAAGGTCCCACCTATACTGACGTCATCAAAATGGCCGCTTTTACAGGTAAATACGTTTGTTTAACTCCCCTAAAACTCCATCATAGATTCAAATATTGCAAAACTCAAATATATCATCTAAAAGCTCTTTAAAAGAGCTATCTAGAAAGATTTAATTTTTCTTTCTAAGGTCAAGGGCCCACCTGTGATGACGTCATTTGAGGCCATTTTGATGACGTCATTACAGGTGGGACCTTGACCTCAGAAAGAAAAATTAAATCTTTCTAAATAGCTCTTTTAAAGAGCTTTCAGATGATATATTTGAGTTTTGCAATATTTGAATCTATGATGGAGTTTTAAGCAGTTAAACGAACGTATTTACCTGTAAAAGCGGCCATTTTGATGACGTCATCACGGAATGACCTTGACCTCTGATCAAGTGTCTCCCGGCGTTTTTTTGTCCTCCTATGTGAATTTAAGCCCCACATAAAATTTCAGACTGGTATCCGGAAGTGAAATATGTTTGCACTAACTCCACGGACTATAAGACGACAAATTCTAAAAATTCCCGGGGATAAACCTCTGTTTTTGAGACACGTTCGAACTGGTTAAGGGGCACCGATTGCATACACTGTCCGACTTTTTTGATGTCGTGACGACTCTATGTTGACATGTGCCCAGGCCCGTCATTTAGCCCCCCCCCCCCTCCCGACTGGGAATTCAATGTATTTACATATGTGGGTGTGGTTTTTGCCACTTTTTTGAAAAATTAACAGTGTTTTCACTCTTTGTCCCCCTCCCCCGGAAAAATCCGAAATAACGGGAATGCATGTGCTCTACTTTCCCCTATCAGTGTTTAATTAACTTTGGTACATTATTACAATTAGTAGAAACAAATATGAACTTTTATCAGAATTGCCATCTTTATCGCGGTCAAAACTAGTTCAAGTTCGGGAGCTAGACTACATTTGAAGGGGCAAGTGGATAAAGGAGATATGTGACAATTTTGGAAAAGCACTCTTTACCATGGATGAAGGGGATAAGGTAATATATACATTTGCCCCTTCATTTACGCACTGGGTCATTCCATTTTAAATCAACAAATTTTCAAAAAAGTTGTTGCATCACCATTTTTGATTTTGATAAAAATTTGCATGTGTATTCCTTTTACTTCCCAGAGCTCAAAATAGTGTTCATTTTATTTTTAAAAAATTTACTCTTTGATATATAGGCCATTTTTGTTGTTGGCAACAGCGAAAATCGGGCATTTTGATGCTTTGTCTTATGAACTATAACTTTTTTTCTATCAAAGATTTTGAGCTCAAATATAGCTCATTGGAAAGCTAAGAAAAAGATCTTTTTATATATGCTATCAATAAATTTCAGATATTTAAAAAATATTTATTTTTTCAAGGTCAAAGTTCACGACGAAAATGACATTTTTTGCTACTTTCGAACATTAAAAAACTCATGAAGGGCTCAAAGTAACAAGCCGATTTTTTCATCATATATTCATAGTCATGGTTACTTACTGTATATAAAAAAAATTGGCTTGTTACTCCACCCCCTTTATGAGATATGCCCCTCCAAAGTTGTAAATTTTTTTAAAAATCCAATTTTCAACGCTAAAAAAATGCATGTGGGGGGCAAGATAAAATTTTTTTCATTTATGGTATTTTAAGTACTTTTTACCAGCTTTCTAATAAAACAAAAGTTGCTTTGTTATTCAAAGGCGTTTGGTAGATATAAGGGACTGAACTTTCAAAAAATTGCACAAAAACAACACGATTATTTTCATTTTTTTAAATCTTTTTCTTTATTTAAATGTAATTATATACCTTATTCTTTGCCTTAAATGCTAAAAAAAGACTAAGAAGAGCAATAAAGAAATATATTTAAAGTTTAATAAGATAATTTAATATTTTTAACACCTGGGAATATAGAATACCACTAAACTTGTCTGATTTTTAAACATCTGATTGCTACCTACAACAGGACTGAGCATTTCTCAACTTGTCCAGGTTTGTTCATACCATGTGGTCATCCTTGTTCTGGCTTGCTCTCACATGTGTATCTTGGTTGTCTTTCAAATTCTGAAAGAAGTAGGTTGTTGAGCTAGTGTTTCTGCTGTAAAATCTTGTGAAGCTGATGTGATTTGTTTTCATTTCAAGTTCATTCATATTCACAAAATGTTTTGTTAAAGGTAAAAGAAGAAATTCTTTAGAATCCTTAAAAATAAATTTAAATTTGTCTTTCTACATGTAAACTGTGAATAAGTTATGGATAACCCTAAATGCTCCATAGGAGTTTTTGAGAATGATGATTGTGATATTTTAAGTTACAGTAGGCAGTCTACTGTAAATAGTATTTCTGAGTACAGTGATGATGATAAAACTTTACTGCACCTGAGTACTGGGTGTAAAACTATTGAAACTGTTTGTACCTACCATGCAAAAAAATTTCTTGCCAAGTTTTGCCACCTTTATGGAACTTCTAGCTGTTAGGTACAAACAGTTTCAATAGTTTTACACCTAGTTCTCAGGTGCAGTAAAGTCTTATCATCATCACTGTACTCAGAAATACTATTTACAGTAGACTGCCTACTGTAACTTAAAATATTACAATCATCCTTCTCAAAAACTCCTATGGAGTATTTAGGGTTATCCATAACTTATTCACAGTTTACATGTAGAAAGACAAATTTAAATTTATATCTAAGGATTCTAAAGAATTTCTTCTTTTACCTTTAACAAAACATTCTGTGAATATGAATGAACTTGAAATGAAAAGAAATCACATCAGCTTCACAAGATTTTACAGCAGAAACACTAGCTCAACAACCTACTTCTTTCAGAATTTGAGAGACAACTAAGATACACATGTGAGAGCAAGCCAGAACAAGGATGACCAGAGGGTATGAACAAACCTGGACAAGTTGAGAAATGCTCACTCCTGTTGTGGGTAGCAATCAGATGTTTAAAAATCAGACAAGTTTAGTGGTATTCTATATTCCCAGGTGCTAAAAATATTAAATTATCTTATTAAACTTTAAATATGTTTCTTCATTGCTCTTCTTAGTCTTTTTTTAGTATTTAAGGCAAAGAATAAGGTATATAATTACATTTAAATTAAAAAAAGATTTAAAAAAATGAAAATAATCGTGCTGTTTTTGTGCAATTTTTTGAAAGTTCAGTCCCTTATATCTGCCAAACGCCTTTGAATAACACAGCAACTTTTGTTTTGTTAGAAAGCTGGTGAAAAGTACTTAAAATACCACATATAAAATTTTTTTTATCTTGCCCCCCACATGCATTTTTTTAGCGTTGAAAATGGGATTTTTTAAAAAATTTACCACTTTGGAGGGGCATATCTCATAAAGGGGGTGGAGTAACAAGCCAATTTTTTTTATACAGTAAGTAACCATGACTATGAATATATGATGACAAAATCGGCTTGTTACTTTGATTCCTTCGTGGGTTTTTTAATGTTCGAAAGTAGTAAAAAATATCATTTTCGTCGTGAACTTTGACCTTGAAAAAATAAATATTTTTTTTAATCTGAAATTTATTGATAGCATATATAAAAAGATATTTTTCTTAGCTTTCCAATGAGCTGTGTTTGAGCTCAAAATCTTTGATAGAAAAAATGTTATAGTTCATAAGACAAAGCATCAAAACGCCCGATTTTCGCTGTTGCCAACAACAAAAATGGCCTATATATCAAAGGGTAATTTTTTTAAAAATGAAACGAACACTATTTTGAGCTCTGGGAAGTAAAAGGAATACACATGCAAATTTTCATCAAAATCAAAAATGGTGATGCGCACCCCATTTGTTGATTTAAAATGGAATGACCCACTGCTTTTCTCAATGACAAGGTAAGTGTTATTCCCTTAAAATAACCACTTTACCAACTAGTGAAAGCAAGAAAATACCATTACAACAACAGCAACACAATGAAAATAAAAAATAATAGTAACCTGAAAAGACATTATTTAAATTTGAAGAATAAAATTATTGACAACTTTAAATTGCGCCAATTTCGTCTATAAGGGAAGTGTTAACGAAAAAATCTCAAACATTTTGCAATGGAGTTTGCAACTTTATACCTGCTTGATGAACAATGCTTTGTCCAATTTATAGCACATATTAATCATCACAGGAACCATTAGTCACACAAAAAGTTAGGTTTTGATCAAATTCCAATTACAGGTAGTAATAGCAAACGAAAAAAATGTTTCATTTTAATTGCTTACGAAACGATTAAATCAATCGTTCTGACTAGCAGATCTAAAAAACGTTCCATAGGATGGCCACTAGGGTCACACGGGCCCACCCGGGTCTTAATGGAATCTCGGCACGCGCGTACTCGGCAACGGTGGGCGGAGATTTACGCATCCGCAGGGAACCGTTTGGGGGCAACCTATAAAGAAACATTCCGCAAATTCTATTTGCTTTTCCAGTGTCATCCATAGAACAATTTCGCCATCCAGAGTAATGACGACTGAGGAGATCTCCCACTGATCTCAGCGAAATATGAACCTCGGGAATGACGTGGAGAAACGGAGGGATTTGTACATCACGGAAAGAGGGCTCGACCACACATACGGCTACAGGGTTGTTGGCCTACCCATACACTGGATCCTTATGAAAATATTTGCAGACGACTGACACCGCGGCCGAAAAACTGACAGCAGCCGACAAATTGAGGAAAATATACTGAAGGAAAATAAGAGCGTAATCCTCGAAGAGGCAAGCACAATGAAGCAAGCACGTTATGGCCGTAAAATTTAACCCAGAGTATAGATAGTGTCAGTTTCTTGGACCAGAAAGGTTGCCTTTATGATTTATTGAGTAAAAATATCTGTTAAAATTAGTAAGAAACAATCACGATGTGTCTCAAAATAGTCGCTAACATAGTATCGAGAAGGGACAGCAAAATGCCTTTTTCTTTCTTTTTTTTTTAATTCAAATTTCAGCAAACAATCCGTTTCAGACACGAAACATTTTAGGTTTGGACAAAGCTTAGAACAAAAAAAAAGTACAAAAAAAAAAGGGAAATAAAAGATTATTTTGTACTAAAATCAGAAGAAATGAGGGTGTTTAGAAGCAAAATTGAGCTATCGACTATAAATTTCCAGAACTCTGCTTTTTTTTTCAGACGAACCTAAGGATCGTTATCTGCGAACAAACTTAGCAAGTGGATTTGAAGTTGAAAAATGAAATAAAATCACTGTAAAGACGCGTGTCAATCTGGGTCGTAGTCACACTTACCTGTTACGTTCATGGCTAAGGTTGAGAAAAGAAAAGGAAAAAAAAACGTAAATAAACACACACACACACACATTCTAAACTACATACGCACACTTGCCAACCAGAAACTTACCTTTACATATGCTAGTTTCGGTTCTTCTCTCAATAGTCGAACAAGCTCATGATAGTCTGATTTTGCGGACTTCACAACCCATTCTTTTCTGCGAGGATCCAACTACAAACAAAGCGTAAGTCCGATGCTAAGTTGATATACGTGAGCATAAAGTTAATAAAAACGAACTTAACACTACTGATTAAGGACCAGGCAAAAGATAATATAATTTTAGCGAAAATACACTTACTGTGGATACGGAACATGTATCGTCATCGTATCCGCCCTGAAAAAAAAAAAAAAAAAAAACGAAAATATTTCAATTTTATATCAAAGGAAAAAAGATAAGTTAGTAAATATTGGATATAATTCGTACTTAGTTCTGGATTAAATAATAATATTTTCTAAAACACGCAACATTTTGAAGTATTAAAAAGTTAGTTAATAGATAAATTGACACTGTATAATACAGGCCGCCTAATGCCAAGGTGGGCTCTTGGTCAGTTTAGTCCCCGGGTCCACTCATAAAACTTAATCTTCTCCGATTCTGCGAAGCGGGCCCCACAAAGGGTCGGGCCCGTTGTTTTCGACTAGGCTGACATGGCCTCTCGTCGACTGTGGGTAACAATAAATAAAAGATGGCAAGCAAAACGAGTGAAACATGTTGCAACAAATTGCAGGGAAAAAAAAAGCTCTCACCTTATCATCTCGATGCTCTCTTCGTCGTCCTGAACTAGGAGTTTGTTTCTGGCAGAGATCAAGCTCGGACGCCATCCTGTTGAGAAGATGCGCCTTCTCTTTCACACTACCTGGACTCACAATTTCTCGGATTTCATCACTTCTTGGGCTGGCCTAAAGAAATGCAGAAGATAAAGGAACTGAGCTATTAATTTATTGTTATAAAATATAAAGAAGTACGACAGAATAAAGAATGCATTACACAACGTTTGGCAGAAAAATGAAAAAAACGTCACAATAAGAGAAAAGAATGAATTTGAACGAGATAAGACTTTAGCTGCACTGGATTCAACCCTGCCAGGGACATGCATCTGTAAGCCACATATTGGTGACCCAGCAACCCAACAGATAGCGCCATCTACCGAAAGCACTGCGCCACCAAGTCCTGCATGGTGGAGGAGCAAGGGTTGGTGGACGCGCCACGTTGACAATGTGCCAATCTGAAGAATGAACCAACAAAACTGAGGTCCAAAAAGAAAACATATCGCAATTTTTTATTTCTCAAAAAAAGAACAATAAAATGTTTAAAGTCTCCTCCGTCATTAAAAAGAAATAGACTCTTCTTGTTCTATAATTTAAAAACAATTAACTGTTTAACGATCCAAAAACAACTATTATCATTGAGCATAAAATATCACAGCTAAAAATATCAGATTAAATGCTATATTCATGATGTTGTGTACGGCAAATAGAATAGACATTTTGTCAACTGGTCAAAAACCATAAAAGGTAACAAAAAATACACACAAGCAACACTTACTTAGAAAGCCCACATACTTGACAACAAAGGCTCCAAGTCGAGTCCAATCATACAAAATAACTACTCTTTTTTATTTCACTCACTCTCTCTCAAAATAGCATTTAATATTAGTAATAGAAATTTTACATAGCAGCTTCCCTTTCGCATACAGAAAGACATTGTAAACGGAAAACACAAAATCCTACTATTCAAAACTGTATTAGAACATGAAAAAAAAAGAGAGAGAGAAGCTGAATACACAAAACGATGAAACAGCTAAACAAACCAAACTTAAGCATCATCACGGACAGGTCTACATTTTCGCTGCACTTCCGTAAGACGTCAGTTTTAATATGACATTAAAAAAAATCACGTGATTTCGTTTAAGTGAGTGTCATTCTAAAAGATGACGTAATCGCAACATCGAATCACAGAAACAATAATAACAATTGAATATCATTATTGTAAATACGAAGACAAAATAAACAACGAAAAAGCTGAAAATATTTTATTTTGCAGCTGCTACTGAGCAACACACAGCAAATGAGAAACTTTCTATTTATCACAACACAACTTCGTAATTTTAAGAATCCTGGAATAGGTTTATGGTTTATCATGACGCATTTTTCACAATAAATTGGCTGAAATTTAACGAGGAGCGACATTTCTCGTGCTATTTTTAAGTTTATGTGCTATTACCCAAATGATAAATACCTGAACTTCTGAAAGCAGATACTTTGGTTTATTTGTCGAAACTGATTCACAGAAAAAACAAGTGATTTTAGAACATTCGTAGCCTTAATAAAATGTTCATAGTATAATCAAGATATCACAAACTAGATATAACATCGAGATATAACTTAAACATAACAAATAATTATTTTTCTATAGTAAAAACTAAAAAAAAAACTTTGCTTTTTTTTTTTTTTTGTCCTTTCTTATACATCCTGCAACTGGTTCTGGCCACCTCGGCCCTAAAAATCAACACAATATAAAGTTTAAAATAATAATAATAATAATAATAGTAATAATACTTAAAGCCAAAAAAAAGAAAAAATTAAACCAACATTACAGCTAAAATATTGAAAGAAAATGCATTTTTTTAAGCTTGATTTATCATTCTTACCTTCCACAGAGAAATAAGATTTGCTCAAAGTTAGCAACGAAGAATTTGTGTGTTCGATTCAACGACAACCAATAGTGTCTCAAGTCGAACAAAATCGTAACTAACTCAAGAAAATAAGAATGTAATTTGAGGTTACGACGTCTTCGCACAGGAGGAAGTACGACAGAGCCAACACATCCGCAGGAAACTACTACAGGCCTTCAACGGTAATAACATTTCACGACGGAAGCTTGACCAAAGTGTGAAGAATTTTCTTTCAGAGACATGTTGACCGGGTGGGGGGGATAATAATAATTTGAATTTTGAAGTTTAGGAATCAAATTACGATTTTTGCAGTCACAGGTTGCGATAGGGCCCGACTCGTTTCGTATTTCTACAAATGGCTCCTATCCCCCGGAATCGGCTTTATTTATACACTGCAAAAAATGAACTGTTGTTTTTACAGTATAATACTGGCTGCCGAGGTTCCAATTGAAAACTGTAAAATGCACAGTAATAAACTGTAAAGCTAGCAATTTTGTAGTTTCTTACTGCTAAGTTAGCAATTTTACAATTTGTTACTGTAAAATTTAACTGTGTTTTCTGTAAGAACAACAGTACTGGCAGCAGAGATTCCAGTATAAACTGCAAAAGGCATGGTAATAAACAGTGAAAATATCAATTTTGCAGGTTATTGCTGTAAAATTAGCAATTTTACAGTTCATTAATGTAAAAGAAGCAATTTTTAGATTATTACTATAAGATTAGTTGTATTATGCTGTAAAAATATTCATTTTTTACACTGGACCCAACAACTCTTGCGCTTCAACCTGGCAGTTTCTTTTGTGTGTGTGTGTGTGTGTGTGTGTGTGTGTGTGTGTGTGTGTGTGTGTGTGTGTGTATGTGTATGTATGTGTGTGTATAGGACAGGGTTGAAAAAAAAACGAGTTTTTTTGGGGGGGGGGGGGGATAATTAAAAAAAAACGTTTTTTTGTTTAAACCAGTTTTTTTTTTTTTTTTTTGTTAAAACCGTGTTTATTTGGTTTCAACACTATGTGTAAGGAGAGAACAGCTTTATTTCTTGAAAGTCACAAAGACTTCATTTGTTAATTGTTAATTAATACTGAATATTCACATTTGTACCTAATTAAATAATTAAGAGTAAAAACTTGTCATTTCTTTTCATCATAAGTGGAGTTTTCTATAAAAGAAATTTCATTTGAAAATCTTTAACTATTAAAAAATTATAATACTTAATATATTAACTTAAGTAGACCTTGGCATAAATAATTAATCAGATAATTAAGGCCCTGGCAGATAATTAAGAGAATATTGATCGTATGCTAAAACGCCGATCTCGATAAACGGGAAAGTATGCTCATTTAGTTTTTGACAGAACTTCTTCTTAAATGTTAGAAACATGTTTTCACCAAATTAGCAAGCAGCCAAATATTTTTGTAATGCTACTTGATATATATATATAGTCGAAAAGCCCCCCACCCCCATACACACACTACTGTAGGACACAAAGGAAAATGCATAGAGTCCTTACTCTGTAAAAGAAAAAAAGATTTTTCCAATGCGGTTAGCAGATACAAGGTGTTCCAGTATTCATAACAGGAAAGAAGCCGTAAAACGCACAGCGAATAGACAAGACAGCTTTTCATGTCTTGGAGACATTCTCCTGATGTTTCTCCTCTTGTTTACAGATTGTAAATTTTGCGATGATCTGAGCTGTGTGTGTTATATGTGTTTTCATTGCATTAACGTACACGTTTTTATAGGACTGAATTGTTTTTGAGTTCCAAACAACTGAATTCGTTTCTAACAAGTTAAAGGTTTCATAATCAAGTACTGAGTCAGGTTTTGAACACTGCTCCTTTTTTAATTGAAATTTATTTTTTATTAATTTATTTTTATCATTACTAACTTATTTATTTTATTTATTTGTTTATTTTATTTTTATTCTATTTATTTGTGTATTTTATTTTATTTGTTTTTTATTCATTTATTTCATTAATTAATATATTTATTACTTTATTTATTTATATATTTACCTTATCTATTTTTGATGTGATTATTCTTCCCTCCCTCCCCCCCCCTTTTTTTTCAAATTGCTATGCTGTACAGTTGATTACTCAGTGTTTTAAAAAATTAGAATTTCTTTGTTTCCAGATTTTTTATTCACATTAAATATCATAAAGTAAATAGAATACTAATACGTTTTATTTTGTATTACGTATTTAAAAATTCATACCATAATACATGAAATAATCGTCAAAAAATTAATGGCGTATTTAATAAAAATGTAAGCAATTGTAATATTGAAAAATAATCAACAATAGGGTACAAAAATATTTGTCACCAAAAAAAATCAAGAATTTTGCTTAACCCTTTATGTACCAAATTAATTTATCAAGGATTTTTCATGCATTGTTTTGTTTTTTTAGTTGAAAATACATCAAAAAACATATATATCGAGTAAAAATTTTTTGAAAATTTTGGGGGGGTCAAAGGCCTCACGGCCCCCCAAGAAAATTGTTTCCGATTGTTGGTACCATGTGCCGGCCTTCCAACAAAGTACAAGGAATGGTACTTAAAAGCTTCAGCATGATTCCAGCCACTTAGGATTCATAATACTACATTAATATAAGCGGGACTTCTGAGTCCCATCGGGGCATAAAGGGTTAATCAAAATAGCTTTTTTTTTATTTCTTTTAACAACACTAATTTAACTCTTCG
Source organism: Uloborus plumipes (assembly GCA_038373865.1). NCBI lineage: Eukaryota > Metazoa > Arthropoda > Arachnida > Araneae > Uloboridae > Uloborus > Uloborus plumipes. The sequence continues at coordinate 2,908 of JAXGGA010001472.1, read as the reverse complement.
GCTTTTTCTCAGATTTTTTATGTTCATACTTGTTATCCAGGAAATGTCCTACAAAAGATGTGAAATGTGTTAACAAAAAAAAAAAAAAAAAAAAATTCCAATTTTTACTAAATGAGTCATTCCAAGTCAACTTTTTTAAATCGTTCCCACCCGACCATCTCCGATTTTGATTAGATATGACAGAGGTATAGGCATACCTATGAAACTAAACTGTGCAAATTTTTAGCTTCCAAGACCCAAATCTGAAGGATCTAGGATCCCGCAAGAAATAGGGTCCAAAATGGCGGATCAGCTTCGTGAAACGAGTTGCAATGTTCAGGAAGAGGTTGCAGAACATTTTATCGCACTGGAAGCCTAATATTTTTGAAGCTTAAAGTACTTTTGGTTGTTAATACTCTCCAGTATTTTTTGTGAGATTGTGCTCATTAGATTTTGTGTAGCACGCACATAAACTTGTGAAAAAACGAGGTGGGCAATTTTTTCGCTGGATTTCACGTTGTCATAAATTTTTAACCATAAAATTTCAAAGTTTCACGCTTCTTAGTTTTATTGTCCAAATACTTGAAGGGTCAGGGGGAAAAACCACGGTAGTCACATTTGATTCATTTTGAGAAAGACGAAATTTAAACTTTACGAACTCATAAACTTCCCCAGTATACTTGTTCTAAAATGACAATAATACTCGTACATTGACTACAGTGTTTTTTCACGAATATTGCATATACTAAACGAAATTACACTTATTTTTCTAACAGGTGGTAGCATCAGTTTAAATTCAACGAAAAGTGGACTACCGTGGTTTTTCCCCCTGACCCTTCACTTGTTTTCAATGTTTTACATCTGCAGAGCTTAAACATTGATTTTGTAAAAAATATTGTCATCGAAAGTGTCGACCAAAATCCCTATCATGAAAAACCGTCTATTTTCAACTCGCAAAAGCTCAGGTTTGTCACCTTCCACCATTTTTTCGTTGGCACCATTAGAAAAAATAGATCTTTTCCTTTCAAAAGGATTTTTTTTTTCGATGGTGTTCTTTCAGATAAGGATTAAAAAATTAGCTTGAAATACTGTCTGTTACAAAGGATTGGCATAACTAGGCTAAGACTGCAGAAAATTTTATCACACAGGGAGCCTAATATTTCTGGAGTTTTTCATTGCTAGAAGCAAGAAAAGATGTTTTTTTTATTGCTGTATTAACAGAGCAAAATTATCAACAAATTCATACAGTACATAATTACACGAGGTTGACTTTAAATGTCCCGCACGTGACGCATGCAAATATATTTTTTTAAAACAAGACATGACTGTGTCAGGAGTATCTTTGCATCAAATTTAAAGATAAAAAAAATACGTTTTCTCCTGTTCAGTTAAAATATAAAGAGCTATAGCAAAATATTGGGGAAATTTTTGAGTCTGATTATCCCGCACGTGACGGTGGAATGGCCCATTTCAGTGTTAAAAAATATAATTAGCTGAGACATTTTTTTTCTTAAAAAACCGACAAGATCTAAGAAACTGACAAGATCAACATAAAACTCCTTGAAATGAAACCTTCCAAATACGAGACGATTACCGAGAGCTCGTTATGAACCGAAAATTTTATGGTAATACAATAAGAAGATTAATAGAATGAGATAATGAGCTGAGCAAGCAAGGTTTAAACGAGAAAGCATTGTAAGAATTCCTCTCCTTCTAGTCATGATTCACAAAAATGTGCGTTTTCTTTTAGTGGAAGTTTTTTTTTTTTTCTTTTTCCGTTTTCGCTTTCTCTTTCTCTCTTCCGCCAAAAAGGAGCAGGTAAACTCTGAAAATCCTTTTCCCGAACAGAAACTGTGCTTGAACTGAAAACTACTAACAGTTCCGTGAGAAACATTCGCTCTCAACAGTAGAAATTAAAAAAATATTTTTAATTTTTCCAAAAGTGGATGGGGGGGGGGGATTTTTAAAATGCATTGCATATGATATTTGATAAAGTATTAAGAACGTTAACCCATACCCCCCCCTCACTAAAAAACAAGAAGTTCTGTCAAGAACTAAATGAACCTACTTTCCCGTACATCGACATCGGCATTGTAACATCTGATCAATATTCTCTTGAATATCTAAAACTGAAAATTATGTCAAACATACCTTTATAGCACTTAAAGCTGATTTCTAAAAGCAAAATATACCCCTCTCATCAGATGAAATGGACACGTAAAAATTAAATAAACGAGTAAATAAAGTTTTGTCGCACCTTTTAAAGAATGTAACTGTTACAGTTCTTCTGTAGAAAAATTCCACAATCGTTTTCAAAAGAAAAAAAAATTAATAAATAAAATAAAAGAACATCAAAACACATTTTATCAAAGAAAGAAAAAAAAAAAAACTTCGTTCGTTAATAAAATGTCTCGAATTTTATTTTTAATCCATTGCCAGTTTTTAAACATAAATAAAGAAAATGCTCTCGTGAACGAAAAATTTTTGTAAACAAAAAAAATCGTCTGCCAAAAAAAATGATAATAATAAATTAAACAAAAAAATAAATAAATAAACAAAAAATCGTCTGCCCAGTCAGTCTTTTTTTTTTTTTTTTTTTGAGCCTGCATTTCCGCCATGTTTGCGGAGTCGGAGTCGGAATCAGAGTCCTCACAGAAGATTCTTCAGAAAAGTACTTTACATACATTTTTATCAAAACCATTTTCTTACAAAGTTAGTTTGAAGGAAATCCGGCTTTAAGTTCAGAATCAACATTCAATTTAAATTTCACAGTAGGAGCTCATGTTAAAAATTTTTCTGAACGGTTCATCATTGAACGAAAAATGGTTCTAATTGAAAAGTGGAATATGGGAATGAGTCTCTCCGAGATCTTTCGAACAAAAAAAAGTTTATTCAATTCGGACGGTTCACTTAAAAGTTATTAGGTGGG